>JALIZH010029475.1:15000-59672 GCA_030522465.1 Rhipicephalus appendiculatus | reverse complement strand
TCTCTCTCATTACCATCTATTTGCTTACATGGAAATACCCACAAGTAATAATTTTTCAGTTTATATGCTATTAAACCACGATCTTATCGTGAGGGGCAAGTAGTGGAGGACTACGAAAATTTGGACCTACTGATATTCTCTCATGTGCAGCTAAATGTAATTACACGGACCTTTACCATTTCGCCGCCATTGAAATGCGGCCACTACAGCCCGGAATTTGATCCCGCGACATTCGGGCAAGCAGCCGACAACCATAACCACTTAGACCACCAAGGCGGGTGTCGAAAGACGCTGGCCAGGAGGACATGTTAGACTCAAACAACGAGCTGACTGACTGGTTCAAAGCACAGGCGGCAGCATTGTGCGAGGAGAGTATAGAAAAGTAGGCACCGCGCTGACAAACGTTTCGCTCAAAGCAGCGATTAAGTAGAGAAAAACCTGGTATGTGTACATGAGTGTTGGAAATAAAGTAGTTTTGATTTTCCCTGCGGTTCTTACTTTACTGCTGATCGGGCCTTGAAGATAAAAAGCCCTGATATATATTTTCATGGGTCGCGACGTTGACGAAGTCAGCAGGCGCTTGGTTCAAGACGAAATTTTTTATTTGGGCGCCTCTGCGCCCGGTAAACAAAAAGTCCAAACCACAAGCGGTACACGCTGTACATTGATAGCAGCGAACGGAGGGTCGGCCATCGAAAAAAACTGATCATCGCTGAGGCGTGCCGTATTTTATACATCACGCATCGAACTTTCCAGCCTTATCCAGGGGGCGGAAACTCCCTATACCTCCCATGTGTCGCGCTCTCGCATGCTGATACGCAGCGGCAGCGCCGCTTTTACTACTGGCGGCTGCCGGGCATCCAACTAGAAATAAATCACAAACAGAACATCTCTTTCATGACGTCACTAGGTGAGGTCTCCAAATAGAGGGAAAGGGCCCAAAACTGAGAGGAGGGTTGCCGCGGAAGCTCTCCTTTCCCACTTCGCATGCAAGCGGGATGTGTTCGTGCCCTCTTTCAGGTCCGCTGGCCGCTTGGGCGACGCGGCCATTCGTAAAATTTCGTTAGCATTTTTTAAAATTTACTTCGTGTGTTCCGAAGCGGCGAAACTTAAGCGGACCGATTGCTCAGTAAGACAAAACTCGATCGACACAAATAAAATTAATTCTTTTATTGCATGTTTCGTATAAAAAAGCAGACATACGCGTAGTGTGAAAGTGTCAATCTATAAAAGCAGCTTTAATTCACAACTGAAATATGGACATAATGAGCAAAGAGTGGACCCAGAATATCCGAACCAATGCGAAAATTATCAACAATCACGAGCAAGGACACGTCGTGTTTGACTCAATCACGTTTGTTATGACGGCGCACATATTTTTCTTACAGAATTTGACTATATACCAAACGAGGCAGAAGTTCAGAGGAACAGAGAGGCTTGAAGCGATGAGAAGTTCTTCAAGAAAGAACGTTGCTGAAAACAATGTTTCGGCAAGTGGAATTGTCTTCGTCAGGGCAGCAGCGTTGCCTTGACGAAGAAAAGTTCACTTGTCAAAAAGTTGGCTCCAGCGACATTTCCTCTAACGATTTCTAGAAGCACTCAGTCCATCACATGTATTTCAGTGAGAGTATTAGAAGTGAAGAACCACAGAACTTCAAACTGGCTACATGAATTTCATGAACAGGAAGGAGCCTAAAATTACTTCACATCATTTGAGCTACATGCCAAAAGTAAAAGATGAAAAGCTATGTAGCCGAGCTATTCAAGCCTTTCATTAAACGTATTTTGCCGACACCGGGTAGGCTGTCGTCTTGACCATTAGTCTAGCGACACTGCGCGTATGTCAGTACAGTCAGGCTCGCAGAGAACTGGGTTTACTCATGTAGTCATGCAAAATTAATAACTGCTGAAATAATTGGCCCAAATACTTGTGCTCACCCGTTGCCACTGGGAAACCTGAAAAACCTTCGCGGAACTGGAAATCCCCGGGTTAACACACCGCAGAGCTGCGAAAAACATGTGACGCCCGATTTAGCCATCTTCGTCTTATGCATGGTTGTCTTGCTCGGCGTAGCTCACTGCGGCCTCCGTTCTCTGCACGCCACAACTTTCTGTTTTATCTTTCCCGTACTTGGCACGCCGAACCGAGCAAGATAACTGAGCGCGATCCAACGTGTGATAACGCTGAGCGAGTGGCAAGGAGGACCGGAGGCAAGCGCTACGAATTCAAGTCAACCACTTCCCGCGCCTCGCCTGATTCAAAATTCACAAAATAAGAAACAAAACAAGACAAATGAGCGAAATAAGAGTTGTTTATAGTGAAATCAAATTTCTTTATTTGTAAAAACTCGCGAAAGCAAATAAATGCGAACATCCACATCAACCTCACTTCGATCCACCAGATCTTAGGATGCCCGGCAACCGCTATGAGCGTGCATGTTCCTTGAAACCGAAACTAGCGCTCAGTTTCCGGGGCCTGCCTTATCAATGGCAGTCACGCAAGCTCTGGAATAAGCTTCACTGTTCTCGTCCTGCGCGCAATCTTAACTGCATTATCTACCACAGTCGCGAAGCTTCTCAAACAGCGTGGCGTCGCCTGCGCGGAGCGTTACTAATAGTCTTCTCGAGTCAAACCCGAATACATAAAAAATAGGCAGTAGCGGCACTGCCTCCCTTTAAAAAAGCATCCCCTTGACGCTTAAATCACAACAGGGAATTGAAAATATGCATGCAACATGAAAGAGCATTAATCAAGCAAAAATGAAGTCCTTATGTTTCTTAACACGCATAGAATGACTTAAGGCGCACGACATGAACTTCACGTCGGGCGCTGCGGTGCTGAGAGTTCGTAATGCTATCCGAGGCAACCTCGTAGTCCAGAGCTCCGAGACGTCGAAGCAATTTGTATGTCCTTAAGTATTGGCGAAGAAGTATTTCACTCAGTTTTTTCACCCAGACACGGTCGGCGGGCTAGTATTCTACTTGGCGTCGTCGAAGGTTCCTAGCGACGGCCGTTGGTCTTTTGCTGACACTAGATGACAGATGGGCGAGTTGTCATGCTTCTTTGGCGCTCAGAAGGTAGATGGTGACGTCGAGATTTTCTTGGCCGGTGACGGTGGGTAACCATGGCGTCGAGCGTCATTGTCAGGCTGCTTATGTACACCAACTCGCCCGGCGCCAGCTGCGCCGTTTTTTGTTCGGCCGAGTTGTAAGCGAAGGTCACACACGGAATAATGGCGTCCCGCGTCTTTTGCTCGTAATCGATGTATAAAGGCAGCATGTCGGTGATGGTCTTATTGAGACGCACGGTGAGGCCATTGGTCTGTGGGTGGTAGTCACCGTTTTGGTCTTCCTGCGACGATCCGGTCAACAGGGGCACGAGACAGGCAGTCGGCGTGAAAGTGCTTTCATCAGGACTTGTAAACGACGGTAACGTTGAATTACTGAAGTCAGAGACTCCATCGTGCCAGGTGACCTGAAGGATAGCTAGCCAACACAAGAGGTGGTGGTCGCTGAAAACTTTGAAAGGTCTGCCGTAAACGTAGGGCCGAAACTGTGATGTAGACCAGATTATAGCAAGGTACTACTTTTCTGTTGTGGGCTAGTTGGCTTCTCCATTAGGTAACGAACGGCTAACGTAACTGATAACCTTTTATAGTCCGTCACTCCTCTGCATACGACGACCCCGAGCCCTGTGCTGCTTGTGTTCCTCTGAGTTTCCGTGTCAGCGTATCCGTCGAAGGGCGCAAGTATTGGAAGCGTTTTGCAAGCGTCGTTCCAGTTCTTCGAATGTTCAGGTTATGCAGTTTCCCACTTTAATTCCACGTCAGTTTTCGTGAGGTCCGTTAGCGGCTCGGTTATCCTTGAAAATTCCTTCACGAAGCGTCCGTAATAGGCGCACAGTGGGAGTGATCGTGTTACGGCCTTTTTTGTCGGTGGGCGCCGGGAAGACACGATGGCCACAGTTTTTGTTTGCGTGCTGCGGGGTGAGCTGCAGACTTGTTAATCACGTGGGTCAAGGACGACAGCTCCTCGTACGCCAAGCGGCACTTTTCTTGTTTCAGGGTGCGTCCGGAAGTCGTCATTGCTTGACGTACAGTTTCAGGGCGCTGGAACGTGATCGTTGAATGTCGAGGCGAGCACAACGACGCCGTCCAAGCACACATGACAAGTTAGCCGACATCATGCCTGCCAGTACTGTGTCCATAACGCGTCCGAAAGTCGCAGGTGCCGGGCAAAGGCCAAAGGGCATTGCCTCGGACTCGAAGAGGCCGTCTGGTGTTATGAAAGCAGTCTACTCTCGGTCTCTCTCGACAACATCAATTTGCCAATAGCCGGTCTTGAGAACGAATCGACGACAAGTACAGTCGGCCAAATCTTTAACTATCCCGCGCAGCGGCGACTTTTCTGTGTGTCGGCGCCCCGTGATGAAACGAAGTGCCGAAAAATTGTTTCGTGGGCATGTGGTATGTGGGCATGCACTTACCCTCACCATTTTTTGTAACTTAATTCAGTTATACGGCGAAGATACACAGAAAAGATCGCCGCTCGCGAAAGATAGCTAAAGATTTGGGCGACTATACATTACATTGTGTAGTCGATTCAGGGCGTCGTCGATCCGTGGAAGTGGGTACACGTACTACTTCGTGATTTCGTTCGCGCGACAATAATCGACGCAGATGCGTGGGGTGTCATCTTTTTTCACTAATAACACAGGGGACACACACGGAGTCTTCGAAGGCTCAATGATGTCGTCGCTCAGCATTTGGTCGACTTGTTTCCTTACGGCATCGCGTTTCTGCGTCTAAACACCTTACGGGCTCTGACGAATTGGTCTGGTACTTTCTTCTGTTATGATGTAATGTTTAACGACTGGTATCTGCCGAATTCTTGACGGCGATGAGGAAGCAGTCCTTGAATCCCAGGAGCAGAGCTTTGAGCTGGTCTTGCTTGAGCTTCGGGAGGCTCGGGTTGCCGTCTAAATCTGGTTGGGGACCTCGATCTGTCGAATCAGGTTCGGTAGCATCAAATAGGGCGAAGTCAATGCTGGTGTCCATGAAATCGTCGATGTAGGAGACCATCGTACCAATGTTGAGATGCCTATATTCGTGGCTGAAGTTTCTGAGCGCTACCTTTGCTTTGCCATCACGCAGCTCGGCTATGCCTCTTGCGACGCAAATCTGACAGGTGAGAAGCAGAGGCTCATCGCTCTCGATGACGGCTTCAAAGTCTGCGGGTTTTTCGGTGCCGACGGAAAGGATGATGCTGGAGAGAGGCGAAACGGTGACGTGCTGTTTTCTCAGAATCTTTGCATAGTTCGCTGACGTCGTGGTGGACCGCAGAGTTTTTTCTGAGGTTAGCGTTATAGACTCAGACCTCAGGTCAGTGACAGCGCCGTGGTGACTTATGATGTCCATTCCAGCTATCGCCTCCCTGGAGCATTATTGTAGGATTAAAAAACTCGCAGGACAATACCGGTTATTGATGGCCTCCTGTGGTGCGGATTTCGGGGGCCTTCCCAAGCAGTCATAACTCTTTTCCGATTTGCGCCGAACGGCCAATTGACAACGGAATTCCCAATGCCCACGAACTATAGGTGGCGCTCTGTATGATTCAAGATGACGCCCGGAGGAGGATCAACCCGTAGGATCAGATATGACGTGCAGACGTACGGCCCGCGTCACTTTCACTGGATGAAGTCATGAGCTGCACAAAAATGTATATGAGACCAATATATTTCGCGAACCATGAAACCTCGCCACCTCATTATTTGCCGTGGTGTGAAAGGTTATATTTCAGCTGCGTTACCGTGCATGAAAAGTTGCTTTGCGAAATCTCATGCGTGCTAGACAGAACTGCATCAACTAGAATTGACGTAGGAACTGAACAACCGAGCCTGCCTGAGGGATTTGCCGCAGTAGTAGGCCGCTAGCGAGTAGCGCCATCGCTGCTGCACGGGACCGAATGTTTAACGTGGCGATGGTTTGCAAATATATTACACCATCGTCATTACTTGCGCAGTCAGGAACACGGAGTTGCTTCTGCAGCGGAACACAAGCATTTAACATCCCATTCAGTGGCGCTTTTGTCACAGCCGTGCTCAGACTCTGGCCGTGCGCAATTCACTGCACTCGGATCTTGCAGGTTCGCTTAGCAAGATCGAAACATGAATATCGAAAAGAATATACACGTATGCTATTCGCGAGAATGATACAGTTTTCGAGTGGACTCAAGTTCACGAGCCCCAATGGGAGCAGCTCAAGTTGATGCTGAGAAAGGCGCCAATCTTGGCTGTTTTTAATTCTGAGCTTCCCACGAAACTGTCCACCGACGCGTCTCGTTCGCACACGGAGCTGTCCTTTTCCAACAGCATGGACGCGATTGGTGTCCCGTAGGCTACGCGTCATGAGCAGACACAGAAACCGAGCGAAGGTACGCTCAAATAGAAAAGGAGGCGTTGGGCATAACATTTGGCTGTGAAAAGTTTAATGATTGTGTCACTGGCACACATACTGCTATCGAAACTGATCACAGCTCATTATTGCCAATTTCGGGGAAAAGAAATAGGTGACATCCACCACGTCTGCAGTGCCTGTTTCTTCAGCTTCTGAAATTTGAATTTGATTGGCAGTATGTTCCAGGCAGAGAATTAGTTGTTGCTGATACCCTGTCAAGAATTCCATCAGAGGAATTCCCAGGCAAGGGCACACCAGATGTTGACATTGATGCTGTGGGCGACCTTACTGTAAGTGTGGGCCCAGCGACCCTTTCCTGTTTGCAGAGGCAGCAATGGCCAGTGGTGCAACGCTGCAAGACGTGATCTCGAGCTTGGAGTCCTCAATTCTTGTAGAGGTTCAGCCAAAGCCTCAATTCTTGTAGAGGTTCAGCTAAAGCCCTTCACAGCAGAGATTTCTGTAGTCAACGGAATACTTCTAAAGGGAACCAAAGTGGTGGTACCTGCAAGCATGTGCACGGAGATGCTGCAACGAGTGAACCAAGGCCATCGATTTTTAGAAATATACAAACCAATTGCCCGTAAATTGATGTACTGGCCAGGAATGGCAGCAGATATTGCCCAATACAGGTGTGGCGTCTGCAAGAAGTTTGCTTATAGGCAACCTGATGAGCCCCTTCTCCAGCGCACCGTCCCTGACTTGCCCGGGGCTAGTCGTTGGTGCAGATCTTTTTCAACATGCCGGAAAGAATTTTTTTTGGTTCTCTATGACGCCTACTCTAATTTTCCTGAAGTCGAACATCTAAAGGATACCTCAGACACAGCCGTCATTCAGAAGCTACGTCAGTTCTTTGCAAGACACGGATTACCACTAGTACTCTGCACTGATGACGGCCCTCAGCTTGCGTCAAGAGAGCTTGAAGATGTCACGGCTCGATAGGACTTCAAGCATATAATTTCAAGTCCGTATTTTCCCAGATCCAGTGGACTCGCCGAGAAGGGCGTGTAAGTGGTCCAGCAGATTCTGGACTAGACGGAGAGAAAAAATAAAGAGGATGTCTATTTGGGCCTTCTGAACTACGGGGTGTGCCCTCTTGACGATTACCGGTATCCCGCAGAACTGGTGATGGTACGAAGCCTCAAAACGCTGCTTCCATATTTCTCAATGTCACCCCCAAGGCCCGTGCGAAAACATGTTCAAGCAAATACCACAAAAAGATGACTAGCCCTACTTAGAAGGGAGACGTCGTCCACGTTCTCAACAATAGTAGATGGGAAATAAAAGCGCAAGTTCAAGATCGCATGGCGCGAAGGTCGTACACCGTTCTGACAGAAGATGGCCGGGTGTTCCGTCGAAATAGACAGCACCTCCGCACTTCTGTCCTATGTAGAAGCGACCACAGCTCAAAGGGACCTTCTATACTACACTTGTACGGCAATGAGTGGATTTGGATTCACTGATTTCCGTATACGTTTAGTATATCAGGTATCTTTCAGCTGTGGTGGCTTCTATACGTAGGACAGACGGGCCGCTGCAGTAACCAGATTATTGGAACATAAGAGATCGCTAGCCGGAAGCTCACCTTCTGCTCCTTCTTTACATTAGAGAGTAATAGCTGAGAGGCTCAGCGGGCCAGCGGGCCCAGCGAACGAGCGGAGACGCCGACTGTGCATGCGCGGCAAGCTGGCACAGCCAGCGTTTTCACGGAGCGAGCCGCTCGCCCGCTCATTTCGTCTCCTCAGCGAAGCTTGCGCAGCGGACGAGCGTGGGAGTGTTTTCCAAGCAAAGCCTCTGCTCGATTGACAGTAACTTCAACCTTGTTCAAGAGGTGGCGCAGCAATGCGTTCCGCTGAAGCAAGATGGTCATCGCTCAGCTATTACTCTTCCATTTGTCGTTCGCTCCGCTGCCCCCTCCGCTCCTACGCTGGGTCCGCTGGCCCGCTGAGCCGCTCAGCTATTACTCACTATTGTTGAGAGTGTAACTGAACGCCAAAATTCGATGAATGCGCAGTTTTGTACAGGCATATGAATGAACAAACGCGTCTGATGATTGAGGCATGGCATATCGATAATAGCGGTAGCGCATGCGTGAGCCAACCGTCTCTTAACCAGAATAAAGATGAAATCAAATGCCTTAACAGTTATCTTTCACGGAGACCACTACGGGTGCGAGATTGATAGGTTCGCATATTGCATGGGCATCCGCAGATAAGTTTTCGTGCCTTTTCTTTTCCGCCGTTGTGCGCTTCTTCAGTTGCTAGTAGGCGTTTGTGGTGTCCTGACTTTTTTTCTTGTGTCCGCGTTTGCACGCCCTGTTTCTTTTACTATGAATAGGTACCACCTAGCTCAGCTCTCTGTCATTCTAAGCAATACATTACTGTCCTTGTGGTGCAGATACTAGGGGCCGTATAGGATTCAAATTTGTAAGACATGTAACGGTGGAAAATAAAACAGTGAAACTACAATGTCAGCGCTAATTACACAGGTAATTGGAAATTTTAAGCGCATGAACAACACATTCACAAGAACGATACAGACAGGACGAGCGCTACTTCATCTAACAACTTTATTTCAGGCCTCGCTAGCAAATATATTCAGAAAACACACATGCGCTAAAGGTCAAACGCATTTTCAAACAAGTTTGTACTTCACAAAATAATCTGTGAATGAGACCCCGTTGCAAAAAAAACTGAGCAGTCTATGTTTGGAAATGTAAGCACCCCAGAAAACAACTCAGTGAAGCCTGTTGTGGTGCCGCACGTTCATGAGGTTGCGCATCTCGCGAAAAAAGGGGCGAGCCGTCATAAGGTGCCGGTAGTCATCTCCGCTCCGAAGGAGCTTGCCCAGTTGTGCTCCGGTATTTCTCGTGGTGAGAAGAAAAGTGGTTGCCATCAAAAACACAGTAGGCAGTTTGTTAACTGTTGTACGGGGCTACCTATGAAACCCCGTTGACATGCGGCAAGGCGTATATAGGGCAGTCGGGTCGTTGTATTAATGACCTGGCGGTGGAGCATTCACGTTCCTCTTAAAGAGTACTGACGTCATTTTGAGGCACCCCAAAAGACATCTTTCGCTTCATGCAATGTACTGTCATCGCTCTCCACACACCGGAGCCATACAAGTACAAAATATTTTACTTTGACTTTAATGTTCGTGGCCCAGCATCTGCAAGCCAGCCCCACCCCAATGGACATTATCCCGACAAGACAACACAGTTCACTAGGTTTGCGAAATTTGCGGCCTGCATGCAGCCTAAATCGCCGAAATCGTTGTCAGAGTCACTGGACGACAATTCACTCATCGTTATTTACGTGAACCACGTGCGGCTGACAGCAAACAGGCAGCTGTTGCTAGCAGGGCTGGGCAAAAATACTTCTTTGAAATTGTATCGCGATACGATACAAGATACTCGAGCAAGAAGTATTTGAGATACAGATACAAGATACTTCCGGAAAAATTGTATCTGATACGATACTTGTCAATTGTATCTTAAGATACTTCGATACATATCCAAATTAGCTATGAGAGATCTATATAATGAAGCCGCAAGGCCCTATGTACAAATGTGTTTACTTGTAAATTTCTTAACTGCGACCAACTTAGTTTACTAAGGAAATCACTTGGGCTAACAGTCAATTATCATTCAAAGAACTTCTCGAATAATTCAGCAGGAAGAACAAAAACACAGTACGTCAAAATATTTCCTGTTACGTAAATGTTTGTTCTGCTGCATCTGACATCGGCACCGATACTGCGATGGTTGTTAGAACCTCCTTCGCTTGTAAGTCAATCGCATCGTATGTGTGCCATGCTTACATGCCTATGATCTTTCAAATCGCTGATGCGCGAAAGCCGCGATACGTAAATCAGCCCCATTCATTCATTCTTGAGGCTTAGCAACGAAGCACCACGCAAGAACTTCGATAATGAAACTAGAGCGTCATCAGAATTTGAGTGAGAGATGCCGCGCGCAGTAGAATACGCAGCACAGTGCCGTGGCAACGAACAAGTGTCATGGTACCGACACAAATATAAAGAAAGAAAACATCGATAAACAAAAGGTAGGCCGCGCGTGGACGTTCGCACGCTTATTTTTACTTATTTTTATTTCTTTACAAGATACTGCACTGACTTGGGCCCTAGCAGGAGGGGGCCAAAGTGTACTGAAAAGGCAATACATAGACACATTTATACATACAGTGCATTGCAAGGAGGGAAAAAAATTAAAAGAAAGACAGTGTCTAGTTTCTACAGCAAAGCACGAAAAAAATAACACCATGAACATCCCAAGAAGTGTAAGACAGAAAAAAAAAAAGCAATATTCACACAAAAAAGGGAACATAAGTAAAATAACCTAACATCAATCCTGAAGACTTTCAATTATTTTTATACTTTGCACTGATGACATTGGCAGCGAGTTCCACTCGTTAACTGTGCGCGGGAAAGATGAGAACTTGAATAAGTTAGTTTGGTGCTGTATAGGGTTAGTGTTTCTTCATGTCGACGCCTTGTAGTTCGTGACGCCAGTGGTGTCACGTATGGCTCAGGGGGAAGTAGCAATTGACGATTCTTCAAATGAAAGATAAATTTTATTCTGTAAATTTTTCTTAGTAATTGCAATGATTTTATGCCATAAAGTTCATTAGTTGAGTCTGAGAGTCTGTTTGGCAGTATTTAGAATAAATAAATCTAACTGATTTTCTTTGGATCATCTCCAATGCTTCGACATTCTTTTTCGTATGAGGGTCCCATGACAATGGATGCGTACTCGAGCTTGGGTCTTATAATCGATGAATATGAGAGTAGTTTGACGTCAGGTGGTGTGCGTTTTAACTTATGCCGCAAAAAGCATAGCTTAAGGAAGGCGGATGGGCAAATGTTCGAAATATGGGTGTTCCAACAGAGTGTACTAGTTATTGTGACACCGAGGTATTTGTAGTGAGGGACCTTCGTTAACTGTTGTGAAGGGAGACTATACGGAATAAGTAAAATGTTTTTCTTTCTACTCATATTTATGAAAACCGTTTTGTCAGCGTTAAGTTGCATATCCCACTCTTGACACCACATATGTATGTTTTGCAGGTTAGTATTCAGCAAGGCTTGATCATCCGGACATTTAATTTCATTAAAAAAGCAAGCAATCATCTGCGAAAAGTCTAATCTGAATTGGTTCATTAATGACTTGGGCAATTTCGTTGATGTATATGAGAAAGAAAAGCAGGCCTAGTGCGCTTCCTTGTGGGTCTCCGGAGTTAACAGGCATAGGCGTGCGCACGAGAGGGGCAGAGGGGGGCGGCCGCCCCCCCTAGACACCAAGAAGGGCGGGGGGCAAAGTCTGCCCCATACATTGACTTAATAGGGAAGGGGGGCGCTGGGACGAGCCTTCGCCCCCCCCTGAAGGGAAACCTGTGAAGCCTATGTTAACAGGCAAATGTCGTGAAAAATGATTGTCAATACTTACAAACTGTGTGCGGTTTGGAAGGTATGCGGAAACCCGCAACTATGAACTCCGGTAGTCCTATGGTTTTTAACTTTAAAATTACTTTTGTGTTTGTTGAGACCAATGTCTCGAACGCCATCCACGTGACTCTGTTCCAACAATAGGGACGCGTAAAGCTCATCATCTGTGCTCGCTGGAGCGCTCTGGCGGTAGTATACAAGAATGTCAATGTCACTGTCGTTAGTTTTATGCAGGTGGCTCAGTGGCAGCACTATCAGCTTGAGAACCGGAATTCAGGTCGACGCTTATTGCTTCGTGCGGTGGTGTTTCTACATCGGTATCTTGTATCTTAAGATACACGATACATTATTAAATGTATCGGAAATACAGATACAGATACCCATTTTGCAAGAACGTATCGCGATACAGATAAAGATACTCAAAGTGTATCTAAGATAGTATCGAAGATATATCTTGCGATACTGCCCAGCACTGGTTGCTAGTATGTAGTGAGTTGCAGTCCTTCCGTGACGTCAGACCTCTCTTGACACGTCAATGCTAAGCCACCATCTCAATACCGAAACCGAAATTGCTGTTTTAAGATAGTCGTATTAAAACTATATTCCAATGCATTCCCAAGCGCCACGACACTCTTTTTTAGTGTTCTCGACACCCGTGTTTTTTATTTAGAGCAACAACCTGAAAATATTTAAAATTCATGTCAGTTCTCCTTTAAGGGTGGGGGAGCTGAGAGAGAGAGAGGGAGACAAAACAAGAAGAGGAAAGGCAGGGAGGTTAACGAGACGGGCGTACGGTGTGCTACCCTGCCCCTGGGGATGAGGGAATGTGGATTAAAAAGAGGAAAAGAGAAACAGAGAAGGAGAGCGCTGCACGCACAAATGAGTACAGTAAGTTACTGAGGCCGGAGCTTCTCTCACCTACATAACTTCAGTGCAAGTTACGGGGAATGTGAGCTGAAACTGAATGAGATAACCATTCTGGGAGTGGTAGGGATAAGGTGGCACGGCTGTTACTTGAAGGGTATCATATGAGGAAGAGAGAGGATATGTGCGTTAGTGACACATCGTTGAATCTTTGGAAGGCAGAAAATGAATATATTAACTTTTTTGTGAAGTAAACATTTCTTTAGACAATGTATTTGACTTTCTGCGTATGTTCGTTTTCTGCATATATTTGCTGGCGAAGCCTCAAAGAAAGCTGGCAAATGTGGCGTCCGTCCTGTCTATCCCATTATTGTGAATGTCTTATTTTTGCGGTCAAAATTTTTCATTAGCAATGCACCATCTCGCCGAATTTCAAGTTTTGTTATGCCAAATTACATAGGCAAGCGCACAAATAGTGTGGGGGCCAAATGCCACCGTATGTGTAAAAAGAAATTTCTTTTGTTTGCATAGTAGGGCCTGTGAAAATGGCGCACGTTTAATGGAGGTTCAAATACGTTTATTTGAACCTCCATTAAACCGCTGTCCTGTGTGCTTCTTCTTGTGCGTGTTTCTTCAGCGCGCTTCAGCCAAATTTTAAGATGTGAACATTAATTTGAGTGCAGATTTCGCTCCTTAGAATAACGAAATAATGCTGACCGATCACCGAATAATAAAAAGTGCCGAGTAGCTCTATTAAAACATAGCGTTTAACTATGGTATACATTTGCCGTGGCAGCTATGTGTAAGTGCCTTTTTATTACCTACCTGGATTATATACGACATATTCGCAGTCGCAATCACAAAACTCTTTCTACTGAAAGACTGCACGGTAAAGAAAAGTTGTTACAGTATAGAGAGTATGCGCACAAGTGAATATTAGAAAAAAAATAATGCACATTTGTCATGAGTGGTAGCTGTTTCACAGCTACATCAAATAATATCAGCTGGTTGGTTGTCGCAGTTTCGTACAAATTACGTACTGCAGAAACACAATTCGAGGGCTGGTAACGTCTAATACTATAGACGCAGGTGGAGTGTTTTGTTTAACATACGTTCCCTGCCGCTGACGAGCATGATTTCTTGTTTCATAGATTTGGTGTACGAGCGAGATGTGCTCTATAGCGATGATAAGGGTCTCCTCACTGGAGCATACAACAGCACAGGTAAGAGGGCAGCAGATGTCACTTTTTATTGTGTTTATCAAAAACATTTCTATATCTATTTAGCAGAACTACTATGTTCGCAAACCACCAAAATATTGTAACTCGAAATGTCACTGAATTGAGCGATTGTACAGGCGGAGTTGTCCGTGTTAGGGACGAGAGTTGCAGTGCGGGCTTGTTGGTGATTCACTTGAAAACCTTACATATAGCGCGAAACGACACACGGACACGAGCAGACACATATGGACAACACTAGAGCACTGCATGGGCCATGATTCTCGGCCCGGGCCCGTCTCGAACCCGGCACTCGTTGAACTTCACCCGCCTCAACCCGGCCCGGTGACTCAAAAGCGAAGCCCGGTCGCGGCCTGAACCCAGGAAAAAATTTTCCCCACCCAGCCCTGCCCTGCCCGACCACAGATGGGGCCCGACAGGGCCCTGAGCCAATAATCTAGATGGTGTTGCCCGAACATGCAATCGACAGCAAAGAATTTTAAGTTGCAAATATCTACATTTTGTTGGTGCATGCTGTGCTTACAAGTATGCTTTAATCTAGGGCAATTACAAGCACAAAAGCGTTTCACTTTAGTAAACATTGACCGGAAATACTGGATACGGCGAACGGTTTGTTGGCAGCGCATTACTGTGCATATTTTTTTTTCTACGATTACAATGGGAACCATAGAAAGCGTTTGGTAGCAGATATTGTTGCAAGAAAAGAGATTTGCGACATGCGCTATATTTCAAAAAAGCAACGCAATATGAACAGAGAAGACTAAGAACAGAACGCTCTCTTTAGATTGTTTTTATTGCGCTTTCTAATTAATTTAAAGCATGCTCTTCCATCAAACACAATCGTGCACCCATCTGGGTATGTAACACCGGTCTACAGCCTAGTAGCACCTAGCCACGGCTGGAGAAATAGAGAAAGAAAGCCGAATTTATTGCCTTTGTTCTAAGTACATTAACCTAGATAAAATTCATAACGAACCGCGTGCGCCGCGCCTACAATTCGAAATATGTATAAAGAGCCGAAAAGTCGAAACAAAAAGTAAAGTAAAAGCTCGTGAATTCGGACTTCATCGGACCAGTATAAACGTCCAAAATTACCGAATACCAAATAATCTAAAATAGCAAGACGTTAATAAAAAAAAAGCCTCTTTCATCACTGAATTTTAATTTTCATGATGAATTGGTATTTCCGGTATTTATTTTGCATAAATGCAGTATAAAACCAGGAACTTTCATCATTGGGGACTTTGTTTAGGAAGTGACCGCGGCTCAAGACCACGGTGTACTAAGCCGAAATGCGCTGTGAACCCATCTATTATAACGTACTGCCACCACCAACAACACCGCGTGCACGTGCTCATAATTTTTTTTCGCCGGAAAAATGACAGGTACGTTATCGTTCATCCATCACAACGCAAGCGAGCTTTATGCCAGCATGCGGACTGCGGCTAAGCTGATCGTCTTAAACATCATCCGCCATGTTTGAGTTTCGTGACACTGTGTGCGCACTGCCCGAAGTCAAAACGAAGCTATTGAGTGGCGAGTCCGTTGTTGACGAAGCCATGGTCGCTAAAGGCACGATCATAGCGTCCACTCAATTCCGAAGAGACGCACGTGGCCTGTGTCTAGATTCGAAACGAAACTGCTGAGAACTGAAAGCGCAGTCATGGATCTGCGTCTTCATTAACTGTTTGCTGTATTTCTTCTTGCCTTTACTTCTATCTTATTAGCCTACTTACTGCCCTCTGCTATGTCTTTCGCCTTGAGGGTATCAATAAATGAAGATGAAATAAAATAAGTTTTTGTGGCATAGTTTATAGTTCATTTCCTCATATGGCATTGTGCGAAAAGTCAAATTATCAAGAGCTTCCGGCTGTAAGCACGCCATGCTCTGTTACATCAGGTATCCTGCTGAACTACCGTTTCTTGAACTGCTTGCGCTAGCCGCAGGGGCGCACAAAAATGTGCCTTGCGTTTTGTGAAGGCGCTGGCAGTCGTAGTATCTAGACTTTCACCAGAGAAGCATATTTCCGGATGTCTTTGCGGACTTTTACATAATGAACATACCTTTCCAGCTCATCGCTTTATTTCTCTTGTTCCCGAACGTATTGCGACTCTTCAATATAGTCTGTAAACTCCTCTGTGAGGGCTTCTCTTTACAGGTTTCAGTAGTGTATGTTATGAAGGGTTTGTATAATGCTCTTTTTTTCATATTATAAGGGTGTATGCCTTGCTAGAGATGCTGTAACGGTTCAAGGGGCGGCGATTGAACTAGGTGGATAGGATTGGCAGCAGGCGGACGAAGACATTCCGATTTGTTCTCCGGGTTCGTTCTAGTTTAGTAATAAATGCGCGAATAAGCTTCTGGAAGCTTAATCATTGTATGCATATGTGTCGAGGTAAGTGAACATCACCCGGTAAGGAATTCGTTACTGCCTTTCTTAATTCCAGAGATATTGTCAAGCGAATATACTTTGGCCCATACCTCGCTATTCCTACATATTCCAACACTGTTGCGGCAGTATGTAGCTACCGCACTATATAGCGGCACACGACGAAAGCACGGACATTAACATAGTGGGTACACAAAGTAGGCTGTGTATGTACACATAGCGCCACGTGACCACTGCGAAGCGGGACGGAGCCACGGAAAGAGAACGTGTCTTTATACGGATTGTATGTAACCAGACTCCGCACAGACCATTTGTTTTAATAGATTGCAGAACTTTCAAGAACGTTACCCTGCTTTGGAGCTCTCTGATCGCTCTTCCGAACGATAATTTTTATATAAATATAAATATATTATACCAGCTCATTAGGTTACATTTATTGCTGCGAGTACAAATAACGTTCAGGATATAAAATAATAGTGAATACAATTAATAAGGCAATCTTTAGTGAGATGTTAACTATATAAACGCCCAGTCTATCAAGAGTAGCCCCATATTCAAGAAGCAAAGGAAATCAGTACTTGTCCCTCATAATACTTCTCCAAATTAGCTAGCCCCACATGAAACAGGCGTTTTTTCGAGATACAATGCGTGGAACATGTAGTATGTATGGACAACGTATCTGGGACCATCATAAGGCCTGAGCAAACTCCAAGCCCGGCCCGGCCTGAGCCCGCCAGCTCAAACAGGGGCTCGGCCCTAAGCCCGGAACTTGAGGCACAGGCCCGGCCCGGGCCCGCCGTGAAAACTACTTTACCCGTCCCGGCCCGGTCCGTGGACCGGGCCAGGCCCGTGTTTTCTGGTAGGCCCAAGCCCATGATGTGCTCTAGACAACACACAGCGCTACTAGTAACAACATGTTTATTTTCAAAACAAGCCATGTGTCCACCTAAAGAAGCAAAGCTTCCATAATCAGGTCGCATGATTTCAAGAATCTGGCTATCCTGACCATGTTTTAGTTTTTGTTCCAGCAAGAAATAGACTTGAAAAAGAATTCACGGAAGTGCAAGCCAGACTAACGCTCATGACCGCATAACAGCAGAAACGAAACGCATGGGCGTAATTCCAAATATGGACCAGCTGCCCCATAATCTCAAGAAAGTGGCGATTCGCCAAAATATTAGGGTTGTCTCTTCAGTGCCTGATAAACTCGGAAAATTCATTGCCATGACCAATCCATCTTGAGGTGAAAAGGATTGTGTGCACAAAAAAAAAAAACGCGAGGACTGCGCGCAACGCAAAACACTGTCCCAGCGAAAGCTGGCAGAGCGGCCTTTCTAGAGCCTGTTTTAAACACTCTCGCGGCAACTACTACAAGCTCACATGCATGGTACCCACTACGCCATAAATCATATTTTTTTTTGTAATGAGGAAACGTCGACTATGCCATCATTCGTCATTCTTCAGAAAAGCGCGGTACCCGCTACGCACTTTGTTGATGCTGACGACGATGAAGAATTATGCCTGAGGCTTTTGTAATGGGTTAGAGCACTGAGCGACCCGCTCGTTACGCAGTTAGCATTGTGTGACGTCAGGTTGTTATTTTACTGTTCTAAAACGCTTTACAACACATGTTAACGAAATTCCTTACCCGACATTGAAGCCTACATAGGGTTAGTTTGCAACGCAGTTTGAAGCTCCGGTGTAGCTAAGTGGTAGAGCGCCGGGCTGCCACGCAGAGGGCCCGTTTCCATTCCCATTCTGTCACAGGTATTTTTTATTTTTTTTAGTTTTTTTTCTTATTTCGGGCGATAGTGGTTACAGACACCGGCGGCGGCGGCGGCGGACAACTACGGCGCAAATACGGCCCTTGTTGTGATCTCATAACAGCTTTCGCTGTAAAAGGCATAAACACAGTTCTTAAGTTCAAAACGTTTGTTATTTATCCTGCTCCGTTCTCGTGTGAGCAACAATATGTCGGAATAACCAGTGTTAAATATTATTTCGGACGAGCGGTGAAGACGAAGAAGTGACAAGAGAGCGTGGACCTAAGCGCGCGCCCGCATTCCATTTTTCTTTTAGTTTTGAACCCAGCGTCGAATAAACAAGACGTTCTTTACTTCGGCTCCGCTTCCTGGTTTTCAACATCATGGTGCCGTGACCAGGATGAAACGAACAGTTGAAGACCCCGAACGATGAAGCGAGCTCTGTGAAGAGGACGGCCTATCGACGCGATCAACGCGACGACGTTGGGAGAGAAACGAGCGATCCACGTCAACACGAGCCCCTGCGATTCCCGACGTGACGACATGGAAAGGCTACGACGGAAACGCACTACTGTTCGAGCTGCAGTCACCAGGATCATCAACGAGATGACGACTCTTATGCAGACGGAACCAACGCCAACTGGTGAGCTCACTGACCATCTTAACCTATTGAAGATTAAGGAAACGATGTTAACGGACCTTGACAGCCAGATAGAAGAGCATGTCGCTGACGATAACCTTGAGGATGAGATGCAAAGCGTCGGGCAATACCAAGATTCTATCGTCCTCGCGAAGTCCCGCGCTGAACGTATTTTATCCGTACCTCAAGCCGTAACTACGCATGCATCTCCTGATGACTCTCAGCAAGCTCGTGCCCAGATTAAGCTACCCAAGCTCGATGTACCGAAGTTTCATGGTCACCCCATTAAATGGCCTGAATTCTGGGATCAATTTGAGTCGACCATTCACCAAAACCGACACCTCGCCGACGTAGACAAATTGAAATATCTCCGGAGCTACCTGTCGGGTAAAGCGGAAGGTGTCATTAGTGGCCTGGCCACACCAACGAAAGTTATAGCACAGCTATAGATCTTCTCAAAGAAAGATTTGGCCATAAGTCGCTGATTGTTAACGACCACATGCGCCGGCTTCTAAACCTACGTAAAGTCCGCTCCTGCGAAGATTTCGAAGGGCTTCAAAGCTGTATGAAGAGGTGCAAACTCGCGTGAGATCCCTCCGTAGCCTTGGTGTCGAAGAGAAAGAGTATGGAGTGTTACTGAAAACAGCAGTAATACAGAACCTCCCGCAAGAAATGGTACTCCGTTATACTCAGCGCACCTTGGCTTCGACAAATAGAAGCAGTACTAGTGGACAACTAGATGAATTGTCTAGTCTTCTAGAGTTCTTGAGCCTTGAAGTGAGAAGCAGGGAACAGGCGTTGCTGATGACGGTTGATCACAGAGAACGAGCCTCAACCGGCAAACAAAAATCTAATGAAGATAACCGAGGTTCCGCGTCTATGTTAACCGTGAAACTCTCTCCAGAGACATATGCTCTGTGATGGCAAAGATCACTCGGTAGATACATGCCCAGCTGAACTGACAATACATGAGAAAAAGCAGAAGCTGCGCAAGCTGGGATGTTGCTTCCGATGCGCTAGGGACCATTGCACAGAGCGAAAGAATGCAGAAGTTGGAAGAGATTGAGCTGCGCGAATTTGCAAGGGACGACACATCACCTCGATGTGCGACCCAAAATGGAAACAGAAGAATAACGAAACGCAGACCACTGGTTTCGAGCTCGTCTGTAGACTCGCTAAAGAGCACAGTACTTCTGCAGACCGCGCAAGTTTGGGCTCAGGGCACTGGAAAGAAACGCCTTGTAAGAATGTTAGTTGATGGTGGCAGTCAACGCAGCTTCATCACAGAAGAGTTGTCTAGAAAGCTGAAAGCCACCGTGTTATCCGAAGAGCAGCTAACTATCTCTGGATTCGGAAATGTTTCCGCACCTCGGAAATATTATCGAAGAGTACGCCGTTACGCTGCATAGCCAAGTTACGATTCAAACCTCGATTGAAATCGAGGCTATAGAAGTCCCAGAAGTGTGCAAGTAACTTGTCAGCATTGACAGAGACAAATGCGCTTGAAAGGGTAAAAGACCGGAAACCTACGTTTGGCTGATGTCACCGTATTCCAGGTCTCACGCGAGCCTGGAATATGCGTGCTTATAGGTGCCCATTTGTACACAGCGCTCGTCAGCGGAAAAATTCAGGCGACTGGACGACTCCTTAACCGCCATCGAAACAATCATGGGATGGCACACTCATGGGCGATACCAAGAAGTTGGCCGAAGCTCAACCAGCCAGACACTGTGGCGACCTACAACATATGCCTAATGGAAACCAACGTCTCTGAGCAATTGAGAGCTTCCTGGGGAAGTGGAGCATCTGGGACTGGCTCACGAAGAGAAACATTCGAAAAGATGACGAATAATGTCCTGAAGAACTTCGTAGAATCAACTGTTAAAAACAATGGACGCTACGAGGTTGAACCTTCCTTGGCGCAACAATTATGCCGAGCTTAAAGACAACCGGGATGTCGCTTTGAAGAGGCTTGAGTCTCTACAGAGACAGCTATGCCGGGAGCCAGAGTTTCACAAGGAATATGACACTGCGATAAGGAGCTACTACAAGCAATGGCTTCGCCATGAGAAGGTCCCAACGAGCAGTACGAGGCGGGAATGTCCACCTACTACATGCCACATCGAGCGGTAGTAAGACGTGACAGAATTACAACAAAGGTACGGGTGGTATTCGACGCCTCGTCTCACGCTCCAGGCTCTCCTTCTCTCAACGACGTCTTGTGGATGGGCCAAATTTGAACCCTGAATATACTTGACCTGCTGCTGAAGTTTCGCAGCTTCAAGATTGGAATTTCCGCCGACATAGAAAAAGCGTTTCTTCAAGTGTCATTGGCCGAACAAGACCGAGACGCCTTTCGTTACTTTTGGTTTGGAGGAAGGTCTTCTAACCTTCCGAAGAAGCTGCGCATGACGGTTCCGCTTTCGGCGCCTCCAGTAGCCCTTTTCTCCTTGCGGCAACTCTTGCGACACCACTTCCGACTAGTAGAAGACAAATACCCTACGACTGCCAAACTACTGAAAGACCATTTCTATTGTCCGATGATTTGGTCCAATCGGAGCCCTCAAAGCATGCAGGAAGCACAACGGAATTGTCAGCGACTGCTTCAGTATTCTGCAAGAAGGCGGGAATGCATCTAACAAAGTGGACGACAAATGATGAACATTTGCGAAACTATTACGACCTTCAAGACTCGAAGATAAAGTTTGATTTAGGAAACGAGAAAAAGATTCTTGGACTTGTGGGATGGGATACGACAAAGACGTTTTAAAGCCATCACTAAACAAGATGCTTGAATCGTTGTTGCTGAGCCAAAGGTTACGAAGCGACAGATTTAAGCGTTTGCCTCACTCATATACGATCCTTTCGGATTCTTGGCGCCGTTCGTTCTGGTGGTGAAGTTATTAGTTCAGAGGCTGTGGCTACAGAAATACACCTGGGATGCGCCCCGAGTCTATTCTACTGGGTGGACATCATGGTTAAAAGACCACTCCCCAATAGTCAGACAGTTGGAAGTTCCGAGACATTTAGCCAATTCCGCTTCTGGACAAGAATTTTCGGGTTGCCATACATGCATTTAGCGACGCAAGCCCTGCTGCGTACGGCGCGTGCCAGCGCTCTATCTTCAGATACGAGACTTCAATGGAGCGGATAAAAGTTCATCTGCTTTCGATAGCCAAATCAAGAGTAGCACCTCTACAAAATATGACTGTCCCAAGACTAGAGCTTATGGGAGCGCTTGTTGCAGCTCGACTTATTGCAACAGTGAAACGTGCCCTAAACCTACCAGACTTTGAAACTGTTATGTGGACAGACTCTATGATCGTGATTCATTGGCTACGAAGTTCAACCTGCCAAGCGCTGGAAACAGTTCGTGGTAAACCGGAGTCGCGGAGACTACTCTCCATAACGGAAGTGGATATGTGGAGACATTGCCCAGGTGATCAAAATCCAGCCGATTTGCTGTCCAGAGGAGCCACCGCGGAGCAACTCCTACAAAGTTCGCTTTGGTGGAAAGGACCAAACTTTCTCCACACTGAGACGACATTCGACGAACCTTGCTATAGTGAGGATACAGTCGAAGCAAGAAGAAGAAACTAAGTGTTTGAAAACAGCTGTACGACCAGAACCTACGATTGTAAACATCGATGACTACAGCTCTTATAACCGACTGATGCGTACGACCGCCTGGATACAGCGTTTTACTAGGAATAGCCGACACCCAGACCCAGACGCCGAAAGAAAGACCCTAGACGCAACTGAATTGCATGAGCTGAAATTTACCGGATACGTCGAACGCAAGATCAAGTATTTTGGACCGGATGTCCGACGAATGAACATTGCACTTCAGCGGTTCAGTCCATATCACGACGAAAAAGGGCTTCTTCGTTTAGAGGTCGACTTCAGTTCAGCAACCTCCGCGAAAGTTCCAAACACCCTATTCTGCTTCCTGCTTCAGACACATTCACGAAGTTGTTGGTGAAGAAAGAACATGAACGGCTTTACACGCTGGACTCGGCTTACCTATGACGGAACTGAGAGAAAGGGTTCTGGATACTGAGAGCAAGGCAAGTCAAAGAAAATCATTCACGAATGCACAGTCTGCCGACGATTTTCCTGTAAGCCATACTCGGAGCCCTTCGCACCTCTAACAGCCGACCGTGTCCAGCCCTCTCCACCTTTCGAAGTCAGTGGTGTAGATTTTGCCGACCCCCTTCTACAGAAAGATAAGGGAGATAATAATATAAGAGCTACATACTGATCTTCACATGTGCAGTCGTCAGAGCTGTTCATTTTTGGAGCTCGTCACCAGTCTTACTTACGACAAATTCCTACTAGCCTTCAAACGGTTTGTGGCACGACGAGGCATTTGTAGGGATTGTATACCTGACAATGCCAAGACCTTCAGAAAGGCCTCAAGGGAGATTCAGCGACTTCATGAGTTAATGAAATCACAAGAAGTACAATCGTATTTCGCAAGTCACAGGATCGTTTGGAAATTCATCACTGAACAGGCTCCCTGGTGGGGAGGATTTTGGGAACGACTAATTAGATCTGTGAAGTCTACATTGAAGAAAACACTGGGGAATCATTACTTTAATTATGAAGAACTTTCGACCCATCCTCATTCAAGTTGAAGCAATGATAAATTCGCGACCAATCACATTTGTGTATACAGAATCATCTAGAACCAACTCACTTACGCCAAGCCACGACATTTCCTCATAGGCCAACGACTGACTATGCTTCCTACAGATTGTATGAACACATCATCCGAAGAAACGTCGTCGTCGCGCGACATACTTCAAAGAAGATGGTAAGCACAGAGAACAAGTGTTAAACAATCTTTGGAACAGGTGGCGACGAGAGTACCTCCAAGAACTTCGTTCAGCTCATGTGAATGAAACTACAAGCACAGAATCAGTTAAAAAAGGAGACATTGTGCTGATAAAGGAATTAAATACACCGAAGCAATTGTGGAAGATGGGACAGATTACGGAATTATTTCAGGGCAAGGACGGCAAAGTTCGGTCATGCAATGTGCGCACTTCTGGTGGCACCACGTTGAAGAGACCGATACAAATGTTGTATCACCTGGAATCAGCTGCACAAGCCTCCATATCTAGCAAGCAATCGTCTTGAAAAAAGCAAGCCCGCGCAAATTGTTCGGCCGGGAGCTGTTAAATATTATTTCGGGACGAGCGGTGAAGACGAAGAAGTGACAAGAGAGCGTGGACCTAAGCGCGCGCCCGCATTCCATTTTTTCTTTTAGTTTTGAACCCAGCGTCGAATAAACAAGACGTTCTTTACTTCGGCTCCGCTTCCTGGTTTTCAACATCATGTGGTGCCGCCAGTGAGGTTTTCAACAACCAGCAGGCACGTGAATGCGCGAATGAGACTGCACAATTACAAGTCGAATAAACTGCCACGTGAAGGGTTACTCGATCTTCCCGTTCATGCATGTGGTTCCTGGCCTTTGTTTGGCAACACAGTCATTGTTGGTCGACATAAGGATGAGAACACTCATCTGATTGTAGAAGACGAACTTATCGACGCACTTGCTGATTTGTGCATTAGCAAGCCATCAATAGCACTGCCACCTAAGCAGTTGGGTTTTCTACGTAAGCGGTGATACACGGTGTTATCTTTCATGTTTTTGTTTAGGTAGAGTAACATTCCCGCGCATATTGTGACGTAGCAGGTAACGCGACCTTTGTTAGGCCCCGAAGACACGGCGAAGCGACCACACCCAAGAGCAAAAATCACAGTTCAGCCGAGTTCCCATAACCGAAGAAGAAGAGGCACACACACGATGATGAGCAAACGGGGATGTGTCTGATGAACGCCCACACTAATTTCACCATCGCGCAAGAGCGGCCATCCTGGCCGCAGCTTAAAGCGGAGAAGAACATCTTGTAAAAGGCTTCATTCGAGATACGTGAACAATCTCAGCAGTGCGGCAGCGGCGGTGCGTTGGAAGAATACCATGTGCCACGCGATAATTCACGGGTGATGTTTGCCGCAAGACAGTGTAGGGACCAATGAAGCGGAATGTAAATTTGTCGCACAGGCCAGGAGTACGCATAGTTGTGCAAAGCAGCACTTCATCACCACGGCTGAAGAACACCACGCGACGAGATGCATCATATTCGAGCTTACGGTCCTGTTGCCTTGCTTCGGTGTTGAGGCGGGCGAGCTGGCGACAATGATGAAGACGAGACACGTACTCTTGACTGGAGGATGGAAATTGTTTAACGGGCGCAGAGAAGAAAGAGACGTCAAGGAATGAAGAGGGGAAATGACCATGAACGAGGTAGAATGGCGAGTAACCATTTGTGCGTTGTACGGAAGTGTTGTAAGCAAAAGTGACGAATGGCAATATTTCGTCCCAGTTTCTGTGGTCGGGAGGGATATACATGGCGATCATGTCTGACAGTGTGCTGTGAAACCGCTCAGTCAGCCCGTTCGCTTGAGGATGGTAACTGGAGGCTGTTTTGTGGGTGGTGCCGGATGCTTTGAGCACTTCGTCGACGAGTTGTGAAAGAAATGCCTTGCCACGGTCTCTTACGATGACACTAGGAGCGCCATGACGAAGGATTAGGGCACGAAGAATAAAGTCAGCAACTTCAATAGCTGAGGCAGAAGTCACGGAAGCTGTTTCGGCGTAGCGTGTCAGATGGTCGACGGCTGTAACGATCCATCGATTACCTGCGCGAGTCACAGGAAGCGGACCGTAGAGATCGACGCCAACGACCTCGAATGGTTCCAGCGGACACGGGGGTGGTTGCAGTTGTCCGCTTTGAGGTGACGTCAGAAGTTTCCGTGACAAAGGGCGCACAATGCAACGTACTTCGCAACACTAGCGGACAAGCCCGGCCAGTAGTAGCGACTTCTGATGCGGTCATACGTTTTCTGGAAGCCCAGGTGACCAGCAGTCATGTCGTCATGATATGCCGCGAGGACTTGAGCGCGAAGAGAGCGAGGTAAAAGTGGCACCCAGCGCTGACAGTCAGGGTGGTAAATATGGCGGTACAGGATGCAGTTGTCGAGCTTGAATTGCGCCAGCTGTCGACGAACACCGGCGTTAGGTGGCCGCGAAGTTCCGTCCAGGCAGTCCATGAGGCGCCGACAGTAAGGATCGGCGCGTCGGTGGGATAAAAATGAACCCCGCTTGTACGAAGAAATCGGGTCCAGGGCAGATATGGACGAAACGTGTGACGAAGGAACGCCCGAGAGTTCGTGGCGTACGGTAGAAGTTGCACCATTATATGGTACCGTAGAAAGCGGGCAGCGCGACAGCGCGTCAGCGTCTTGATGTATTTTCCCGACTTGTACGCAATAGTGAAGTCGTATTCTTTCAACCGAAGAATCCAGCGGCCAAGGTGGCCAGACAAGTTCTTGAGTGTCGAGAGCCAGCACAAGGCGCGATGGTCCGTAACCACACGCCTTGTACTTGTGTACAGATCATACAATGGCTAGGCTCTCCTGCTCGTTTATGGTATAGTTTCTTTCGGCGTTTGTCACTACACGGCTTACATAGGCGATGACCCTCTCACGTGAAGATTCGTCTCGCTGTAGAAGAATACCACCAATGCCTTGACCACTGGCGTCCATATGCAGGAGCGTGGGTGCGTTTTCATCGAAACGGCAAATGACTGGTTCGGATGTGAGGGCACGCTTGAGATGATCGCACGCCAATTCACATTCGGCAGATCACACAAAGGGTATGTTGGATCCGAGCAACTTGTGCAATGGCGAAGCGATTGAGGCGAAGTCTCGAATGAATCGGCGAAAATAGGATGCGAGGCCGAGAAAACTACGCAAATCTTTGGCTTCTTCGGGGCGCGGCAAGTGTAGGACAGCAGAGATCTTGTCAAGATCAGGGCGAATTCCATCCTTGCTCACAAAGTGGGCCAACACTTTAATTGTCTTGTTCGCAAAGCGACACTTTTTGGTGTTAAGCTGACGGCCTGCATTAGCAAGACACGTGAGAATTTTGTCGAGATGTTGCAAGTGCTGAGGAAAGGTTGACGAGCAAATTACGATATCGTCCAAATAGAGCAAGCAAGTCTTCCATTTGAGGCCTCGCAGAACGGTGTCATTCATGCGCTCGAATGTTGCTAGAGCATTGCAAAGACAGAATGGCATGGCGATGAATTCGTAAAGCCCATTTGGCGTTGAAAGTGATGTATTTTCTTTATCGTTCTCATGCATAGGTATCTGTCAATATCCGGAACGCAGATCTAGACTCGAGAAGTACTCGGCACCCTGCAGCGAATCCAAGGCATCGTCTGTGCGCGGCATTGGGTAGACATCCTTGCGCGTGATCTTATTTAGCGCCGGTAGTCTACGCAGAATCGCACGGAGCCGTTCTTTTTTCTTACCTAAACAACAGGGGATGACCAAGTACTCGCCGAAGGAGGTATGATCTTCCGTTGCAGCATATTGGCGACGTTTTCTTCAATGACCTTCCGCTCTTGCTGGTGAGACTCGATGTGGTCGACCACGTACGATAGAAGTGCCGTCAGGCTCTATGCGATGCGTGATCATGGACGTCTGTCCCAAGGATGAGGTATGGGCATCAAACAATGTCTCATGCTTTTGCAGTAAAGGGAGCAACTCATCCGACTGCGAAGAGGTCAGGTCGGGACTGATGGTCGAAGCAAGAGCAGAGATAGATGGGGAACGTCCAACAGAGGGAAGTTCAGGGGGCGCCGGCAGGAGCGGAACAACAGAAAGGGGCTCCGATTCAGTCACGAAAGCCAATGTGGTGCCTTTGGGAATGAGAGTTTTCGCAGTTGTTTGGTTGGCAGCACAGAGAAATTCGGAACCATTGTGAAACCGCACCAGCCCTGAAGCAATGGGAATCCCTCTTGAGGGACAGCGTGTAGATGGTAGGGCAAGCACGTCACCACGGTCAATCACGTCAGTCACGATTGTAACAATTCGCCGATGACCAGGGGGCACCTCGGCATCTTCTACAGCGGTCAAGTGAAGTGGCGAATCTTCCGTATTAATAAGCGCATGGCCGGTCTCGGTCATGTGAACAACACGTTCTCGACAGCAGATGGAAGTGGACGCCGTAGAAAGAAAATCACATCGTAAGATGAGCTGGTGGGCACACGCGCTTAGCACGGCGAACTGTATGTAATGAAGAAGTCCATCAATGAAAACACGAGTGGTGCACATGGCGGACGGTTTAATAGGGCCCCCTTGAGCAGCGAGCCGTGTAGGTCCATCATAAGGGGTGGTGACTTTCCTGAGACGGGAACGTAAAGAATGATGAATAACAGACACACAAGCACCCGTGTCTATCAATGCGTCCACGCGTATACCTTTCACTAAAACCGACACCATATTATACGGACGCAATGCAGGAATTTCTGTCCTGTCGCTCGATGCAGCTTTTCCTCCAAAACCTGCACAGTTTAGTTTTCGGAGCGACGGTCGAAGAATTTAGAGACAGGTCGAAGTGGTGACGTCGAGCGGCGAAGGGGCGACGTAGAGCGGCGAAGGCGCGATGGCGAGCGCCGTCTAACGGGGTGGTAAGTAGGTGCCACCTCGGGTGTCATAGTTGGCGATGGAGAGCGACCAGGAGCCGGAGCGTAAGGACGGTGTTGGAAAGTGGCCCCAGCAGGACAGTCGTCTCGTTCGTATACGTCGTATCCACGACGCTCGTCCAGCTGACGCTTCTGACAAAAGCGTGAACTTTGTCCACGATATAAGCAGTAGTAGCAGACTGGACGAACCGATCACCATGGTTGGTGAAAGGGTTGACTAGGCGCACTGGGAGTCATCGAAGCCATGTGGGCAGGCATAGAGTGTGCAGGCATCGATTGAACGACGCCTGATGAACCAGCGGCGGCGACTTGTGCCTACGTTGGCTGGGGTAAAGGGGCCAGAAAGTCCGCACATGCTGGATCAGCTATGGACGCTAACTCCTCTTTGATGATGTCGCGCAAAAGAGTGCCGGAGGCGTGAGGTGAAATCGGGGTTACGGAAAGGCCAAAAGACTGTAATTCGGCCGTGGTGATGTTTTCGGGGCCGTCCAGCTGCGAACGTTGAGACTCAAGTTCCTCAAGGGGTTGGCAAATGGTGACAACTTTGGCGACTGTTGGGTTCTGGATGACCAACGCATTGAAGGCGATATTGCCGATGCCTTTATTTAGATGGCGAACCCTGTCTGCTTCAGTCATGGTGGTATTTACACGGCGACAAAAGGCAATCACATCCTCTATGTATGAGGTGTAAGACTCGCCAGGTTGTTCCTTGCGAGCGCCCAGTGTCTTCTTTGGGAGGGCTGACCGAACAGCTGGAGTGCCGAAAATTTGGCGAAGCTGCTGCCCAAAACTGGCCCAGTCCATGAAATCAGTCTCATGATTGAAAAACCATGTTTTCGCGACGCCGGTGAGATAGAAGGAGACACGGCGAAGCTTGGCCGAATCGTCCCAGTTGTTAGTCAGACTCATTCGGTCGTAGTTGTCGAGCCAATCCTCCACATCTTCGCCTCGAAGTCCAGCGAGCATGGGGGGGGATCGCGCTGGTGCCCACTAATGATCCAGGGCGGATAGGCCACGCAAATCGGGGCTGTTGAGGTAGACGCAGAAGCGCCGGTGGGGTCGTCCTGAGGCATGTGACAGGACACCTGGCGCAGAAGGCGACCTGAGTGGAGCGCTAGGGGTATAGCGGGCTGGGAGAGGCCGGGTTATCGTTGAGCAACCTCCACCACTTGTGACGTAGCACTTAACACGACCTTTATTAGGCCCCGAAGACACGGCGAAGCAACCACCCCCAAGAGCAAAGATCACAGTTCAGCCGAGTTCCCACAACCGAAGAAGAAGAGGCACACACACGATGATGAGTATGCACGAAGAGCGAGGATGTGTCTGATGAACGCCCGCAATATATATGAGTGGTACCACGTGCTGAACTGTCTGCGTGGTGATTATGGTTTACCATAAGCGCTCTGATTTTGAAAATAAACATGTTGTTGCTAGTAGCGCTGTGTGCTGTGCATATGTAGCTGTTGTTTTGCGCTACATCAAAGCGCCTTTCAAATGTGTTGAGCAGCAAATGCTTTTCACGCAGCTTTTTTTTATGCACGATTCAATATACCAAAATATTTGTGGCACAGAGAAGAGTAGACGCGCGCACAGTATGATCGCAGATGTAACGCTGCAGAATGAATTGTGAATAGTGAAGTTACCAGCGATCTCATTTTCTTAAGAATGAAAAAGAAAACATGAAACATCAATGTATCCTCACAAAATTACTTTCATGTAGATTACGTGTCAAGAAATACGAATAAATTAAATATCAGTTATGTTTAATATATATAGGCAGCATTGCACTGTTTGACGTAGAGGTTCCCGCACCTAGTACCGTATCTCCAACAGCACGACTGTCTTTCGCGACCATGACCAACCTCTTGTGATGTTTAAATTAATTCACAGAACACTGAGCTCACGATCAGCTACAGGGAAAAACCGCTGCACCGAGAAAACCCGTCTGGAATCGTCTTGTAACTTTGCCACACGGCGCCCTCCTGGTGATTCATTTTGCAAAAGGCACGAACATTCTGGTCTGACTTTTCCAGCCAGTTCATTTACGAGGCATCAATCTGCGCAAATGCCAGATGTCTTTGCTCAGGGAAGGCGCTACGGCGTTCTGCTTTCGGCTCGCATGTTTCTCGCCAAACCAAAACGCTGACTTCCCGAGATTCACCCGGCAAAGTCGTTGCTATTCTGCGGAGCTAAGCGCTGCACTACTGTTATTTAGCTATGTTGCAATGGAAGAAGTAGGTGGTGTGTAAACACTTCTGGCGCGTGTTGAACCTCCACTCTGTAGGCGACGAGAGGACACCACGGCGCCTCAGCCTAACGCTATGCAAAGGACACACTATGTGCGAAATCTGTGCGGACACCGAAATAGAATGATTTGTCCACTTTGGAGGCTCTTCTCTGCCGCCGGTGACACTGAAGAATTCTCACCACTTCTATCCTGGTGCAGTAGTTCACTTTATCGCTACTTGAAGGCAGCACTACTTATAACAAGCTCTGAGTGGAATGTCGAAGGCGTTAAGAGAAAGTACAAGGCGCGTTTTGCTGATTTTATGCCTGCGTTGGTGGAGCTTCTCTGCATGCGTCGGCTATAAAACCAGGTATACTTCAACGCGACCCGAGAAGTTGTGGGTTTAGCTCGCCGGTTGATCCGCACATCAAAATTCTTCATGGCGATTTTTTTAGGCTATGTGCACGATCACTCTTACTGACATAACGCAAGAAATGTCGGTGAATATTTGGTGGCATGAAAAGCTTTCGTGGCAAAAAAAAAAGGCCGCCATGAGAAATGTACACTTAGTGACTACCGCTACAACCACATCCTGTGAATGTATTCATGAAGTAGTAAATGTTGTAGTAAAAACTTTCACCAGCTAAGGACAGTGTGCTAAAGTTGAGGTTGAACGCTTTTTTATTGTACTCATTAGAAAGCTTCAACTGAGTCGTCCAATGCAAGCGAACGTCGCCTTTCTTTCCGTCACGGTCCAACTTCTGCGTCTGAAAGAAAAAAAATTATTGCGAATAATTCCTTCCAAAGCAAAGCTGCCTACCATTGCGATACTGTTTTCATTTTGCTCTTTATACTCTGCTGTTACACCCACCGGAGCTAACCTCTCTCTCTTCTGTGAGTCGCAGCCCTTGCGCTTTGGCGACATATTCAACAAGAATTGGCTTTAACAACCCGAGGGACCCTACGGGAGCTTCTGCAACGTCTTTGACATTTCTTCTCAAGGATAAATACAAAACAAGGAAGTCTGTATGCAGCAGAAAATGTCTAGTAAATAGCCATGACGAACACACTATCAAAAAGAGGGATGCGTGCTTTCCTATGAAGCGATACCACTTAGCTGAATGGATAGCCGATGCCGATATATATTTGTTCTCGCGAAGAGCTTCGAATGCCGCTTGGAACTTGCCACAAAACAAAGTGAGATAGATCAGAGTCACATTGATAGAGGCCGAGGTGCGGTACCTTGAACAATGTGCAGCTCAATCCTCCATCAGTCAAAATTGGCGGCATCGAAATGAAGACGTTGGTGGAGAGTGCAGGACATGATCATGATTAACAGGGATAGACACGACATGGGCCATTTGTACGCTTTTAAAAGCATTCCAGGACAAAGATAGGATTGTTGAAATAAGGGTTAGTTCGGCTTAGCATAACAACCAATAGTAGAGGTGTTTCACCACCATGTAAATGGCATCGGCAGTACACAGGGACACATTTGAGGCGAGGCCACATAGTCTACTCACCGCACACACGCTCGTAAACATTCGCCAAAGGTACACAAATGTGTTGTTATGCTAAGCCGAACTAACCCTTATTTCAACAATCCTATCTTTGTCCTGGAATGCTTTTAAAAGCCTACAAATGGCCCATGTCGTGTATATCCCTGTTAATCATGATCATGTCCTGCACTCTCCACCAATGGTTGTAAAAGGTAAAAACAGCGCAAAATAGACGAGACGAACGAAGAAGCACACAGGACGAGCGCTGTTCGTCCCGTCTATTTTGCGCTGTTTTTACTTTTTACGATGTGTAACCAACTAGCCCAACGAAACACACTTCTGTGACATGGTTGGTGTTGCACTTAGATTTTTTAAAGTGTGGAGAAGTTCAGGGGCCCGACTTGACCATCCGTACATGTCCTGTGGCGTGATCACGCTCACAATAACATATGGGTTTTTACGTCCCAAATGCACCATCGGATTATGAGAGACGCCGTAGTGGAGGGCTCCGGAAATTTTGAACGTCTAGTGTTCCTTAACGTGCACTGGCACCGCACAGTACGTGGGCCTCTACCATTTCGCCTCCATCAAATCGTGATCACCGCGGCCACATCACGCTCACAGTAAAGCGCTGACTACAAGCCATAATAAGGCTATCAGTACTGAAACGCAGGTTAAAATGAACGAACAAGGTGTAAAATAATATATTTAATAGAAATTCCCAAGAAGTAATCGCATTAATTAACTTAAAATCACTAAAACATTTCGGAAACAGCTCTGACGCCAGCGCGGCTCTAGAGAGGGCGACACCGCCTCGCCAATCGAGTGAATGCCTCGCCCCGGCGCCGCCTTACGTGGTCCTCTGCTTACGCGGCACTGCGTCGCTACTTGACTACATCTGATGTGGAAAACAACCTGACGAAAATCAATAAAACGCAGGCAAAAGTAGCGCACATGTCCCACGCAGAGTTTTCGAGTCTTCCTACCAAGATTCTAATTGTGCCGGGGAAATCCTACATGCTTACCTTAAACATCATCGTCATTGACGCTTTGGGAAACGCAGCACTGGGAACGTTTTTTTTCATGACAGATAGACCACGATTTGAGAAATTTACTTTTCCTCCACTTTTGTTCACGTTCCATCGAACTCGCATGGTCCAAGTCTAAACCATTTCCCATTGTCCAGCAGTGCTTGACAATTTCAGTCCTAGGACACGTTGCGGGGAAAGTTGGTTCAGTGGAGCAGCGCAATACGACTGGGACAGAGAGAAAACGGAAACAAAGCGCTAACTTCCAACTAAACGGTCAATTTGCGGTCGCAGATGCCATTTACACAAAGCAAGGTGACCGATAACAAAGTCATGTCACAAAAAAAAATATCTGGCGCGCAGAAATCACATGCCACTGCAAGCGGCAGGTGTCTTGTCATTTCAAAGCGAGTAATCAGAAACCTCTTTTCTTTATCTTTTTTTCTAGGACGTCTTAGGACGTCCTAGAAAACGTTACACACTGAGCGTTGACAACAACTTACAGGTCGCAGGTTCGGTCTCTGCCGGTGGCAAGTTATCTTTTCGTCCACTTTTCTTTCTCCACATTTACATTACAATTACTTCTAACAACATCCGCTATACTTTCCTTGGCATCATTGTCTGTTAGTTCTCATAAATGACAGGTGGTAATATGAAAATCATGATGTCCATGTCATGTACAACATGATTGACAAGCCACGCTCATGCTGTGCTGACGGCCGTTTCGCTAGCTTGATATACACCAAATTTGATATTGCGGGACGTGGCTGTATGACGAACATAAATGACAAGTGGTAATATAGAAATCATGACATGTCATGTGTAACATGACCTGCATGGCCCGCTCATGGCACGCTCGCGGCCGTTCCGCTAGCTTGATATACACCAAAACGGCTATCGCGCTACGTGATTGTATGACGAACATAAATGACAGGTGGGAACATGAAAATGAAAATCATGTACGTGACTCATGTACAACGTGATTTACATGTCAAACCCATGGCGCGCTTGCGGGCGATTCGCTTGATTGATATGCATCAAAACTGGTATTGCGTGACGTGACTGTATGACGAACATAAATTACAGGTCCTAACATGAAATGTATGTTATGTACAGCATGATTTGCTCATTGCTGGCTGCTTCGCTTTACATCGTGTCCCACAATGCGTGGGATCTGACGGTTTTTTTATCTTTGCATTCGTCGAGGCAGTGCTGCCTATGTTACTTCGTCTCAAAGCTCTCACATTTAAGTAAACTAATGTCTGTCCGGGGTAGATACAAAGTGTCACTCACCTAAGGCGCATACCCGCGTACCGCTGGCCCTAGTGTACAGGTATATGCCACACGTGTCTCAGGAAAAGGGTTTGACGACATAAGCGACATGATTTTTACGTTTTTCATGTCGTGGCGAGAGTCATATTCCTCAAACGCTCTCACCCTAATGTGCCAATTTCTGTCTACACCAACTTAAACAGGCGATCACGAGAGCACCCAGAGGTAGGCTGCTGAATAGATAGATAGATAGATAGATAGATAGATAGATAGATAGATAGATAGATAGATAGATAGATAGATAGATAGATAGATAGATAGATAGCACCTCAGCATGCGGCGCCCGTCAACGAAGAAGCAGTTGGCTTTGCGCAGCGCGGCACGTGAGCGGGATAATATTAAATCAGTTGGAAAACTCAACGCTGTCAGGGGGGCTGGAATTTTGTAGCATTAACTCATAGAGTTAGTGGTGACGCGACAAAAAAACACACAGCCGCAACCATCCCGCATGGATCCCACCGGCTATTCTGCCCTTCATGCCGGTCCTGACGCTCAAGAAGATGCCAGACTTAGCGGTGTGAGGTCGCTGCATTCCAGCATGTCAACCTGCCACCATTTTGAACCAAAAATTCCCAGAACATGGTTTTTGCAGGTCGAGGCGCACTTCAGACCACGGCAAATCATCCGAGTTCACTGGCGGGCCCTCCGCCACTCAAGAGGACAAGCTGTTGCGTGAGTTGTTCCTCCAGCGCTGACCACAGATCACGGTCCCGGTTCTCGCGGCTGCATGTGATCTCCCATTAGAAACGCTTGCTGAAATGGCTGATCGAGTGGTGGACTACTCGCGGGCACAAGGCCGCAACACCATTACCAGACCGCCATCGGCCGCCGCTGCAGACTCCAAGCTCGCAAGCATCGAGAACCGTTTGGACGCCCTTTTCAGACTTCTCGATCACTTTGTACATTCTCATCACCGAACCGCATCCAGGTCCCATTTACATACTCGTTCGTCAAAGCCCTGCCCTCCCCCTCCCCCCTCTCTCCGGCGCTTCCGCCAACCGGCGCGCTGCAGGACGGCTCATCCTTGATCGTGTGCTGAAACCGCCACCTATTCGGTACCATTTCGATACCTATACGGTATTGATGCTCTTGAACAAATGCGGAATATGACTTCATACTCGAAGAAAGCCAGCAAAAGTATGGGACACGAGAAAGAGAGAGACGCACACACCGGTGGAACTAACAACTGTGACTTTATTGAAGAGAGGCATTCATCCAAGAAACCTCACAACGCATCAGTATCACCTTCCAGGTTTGTCTTGAGACGTTAGGGAAGGAGATAGAGCTGCACTGCAATACAGGCTGTGCTAGGTTGAGAATGTTTTACTGACTGCCACCAGAAACAGAAAGTAAAATTTCGTTATTTAGTCTACTATAATAAAACTGGCATTGGCAGGGACATTTACCTACACAAACCTTATTACTCTTCAAAACGTCTTGATCATGATTGCAAAATCCTGGAATATCGAGCGAATACGAACATATATGCCAACTCATTTTTTTCTGGGAACAATTACACAGTGGAATACGCTAACTGAAAAAGAAATACACTGTGGGAACGAAGATATATGCTATTCAATGACGTAACCTTTCGCTGTAACGGGAACGATGATATATGTATGCTGAATGTAGTTGTATTGTAAGTGCGAACGAAGATGTATGTCCTTCAATGTAGTAACCCCCCTGCTGTAACGCCCTTGTTCGTTGCGGGTACCAGATAAACAAAAAAATAAAGAATAAAAACAAGGTACTCGGTCACTACATCTCTACTATTAGGCCAGCTGAACTAAATTACGTGACCTTTTATAAAGAAGCGATGGCTGTTTTAGAGACTGTATGGTACTTCAGAACCTACCAGGAAGAACCCAAATTAGCCCTACCTCCACATCAACCTGTGAATCACTTAATTCCTACACGTCTCAGAACCAATATGTCAAATTGCTTGGTTGGTCTGCTAAATACAGCTCATCACTTTTGATATATCGATAGCCTTTATTCAGTGGTGACAAATGCAGTCCCATTTTCCAGATAACTTGTTTGCGACAGAGCTGAACAGCCAGAAGAAATACTTTATATGAGGTCATGAATAATGCGCATGTTTGGACGAGGGTGGAATTTGTTTAGCTGTTGTTACGTGTTATGTGGAATGCAATAGCGCGTGTTGCACCTTCCCTGAACCACTGCTGCTCACGACTAAGCGAAATGTCCTCACCCGTCTGCAATAAAAACGAACGAAATGCCTAAGCATGGCAATTGTTCTGCCTCTTCTATTGATCAAGTCCCCCCTTACTCACGCCTCTTGATACACCAACCTCCACCACAACCCCCTTCTCACTTTTCTTCCCCCCCCTCCCGCTCAACGCTTACTTCGTTTCAGCACTTTGTCTGTTTCCTTCTCCACTTTTCCTTGCGTTTGAGAGTAAAAAAAAAGAGTATATAGACATAACTAAGGAACAAAGTTGCTGGCTTGAAGAAAAGAAGACCATTTGTTCAAACCTGAGCTCTGGCACTTACCTCCTGTTTATGGAATCTTCTTCTCTAGCATAACCACAATCGATACAAGCCATTAAATTTTCCGAGCGTGTGCAGAAATAATCGGAACGCCGAGCAGGCAGGCGGTGGCCGTCGCAGTCCACAAAGGAAGTCACACGACCGTTTTGCATTCGCCATAAATTACTCAACAGCGAAAGCCAACTTGTGTTTCTCTCTTTCGGGTTCTTCTCAATCGATTCCATTGATTTTTAATGCTCCACCTACCATCCCTGGAAAATTTGTCCATCGCACGTTGTTTTGTGCAGCCTCTGCAACTAGTACACCTTTAAGCAAGACAATGCTTGTGTTTAATAATCTCATCTGGGGGGCGTCATATCGTGGCGTAACAAATCTGTGCGATGTACAACATCATTGATGACGGTAGGTTACGCTGAGGTCATGTGACTTCCGGTAAACAGATGGCGCATATACATTAATTTGAGCATTACGTGATCTTTTTCTTCCTTTCATTGTTTTTTCCTATAATTTGTGACGACGCCTCCAACAAGGTCTCGCGATGTTCGTTAGGCATCGCTTAATCTTGAAAATTTCACATCTCGCCAGGCAACACGAGTCCACATGCACTAGGGAGTAAGGCTTGCTTACTAGATAGACGGCGTGTGCGCAGGCAACAGCTGCATAGTTCAAACGGCATGACCGCCTACAAGTGGCTGCCTGTCCTGCAAACAGATTAGTTTATTGGCACTTCTACTACTAGGTGCAATAAAAATGGCACAAGCTTTTTGCGATCTCCCTAATCTGTAAAATGACTTTTGCAGGTCGTCAAAGCTGCTCCCTCTGGATCAAGGCATCAGCCGTAGATAATCCACTGAACCATTACAAGATGATGCTACTGGCGTTTTGCTTCAATCCATCGTACAACGCTTATAAATTCGAAGCTCAAACTTGCAAGGCACTTGAAGAGATTAACGTCGTAAAGCCATAAATAAAGCATATTTTGAATGTTAGTGTGTTCGCACGTACGCGTGTTCAAGACAGCAGCGTTAAAAATAGCCCGAATGAAACGCCGGACAAGCGACGTGTTTTTTTTATCTTCGTTTGTTGTTTTAGCTAGGTTATGGCCTTTTTCAAAGTGCCATAACCTAGCTGGCGCCGATGTTGGGACTCGTTGGTTAGCAGCTTCGTACGTACGAGTGTTAGTGTGTTCGTACGTACGCGTGCAGCAGTGTTATAAATAGCCCGAATGAAACGCAGACAAGCGACGTGTTTTTACAGCGAAAGCTGTATATGGCTAGGAGAAATGAAAAAAATGCCCCCCACCTCCCCGAAGGGAATCGTGAGGAAATGCGAATGCATTTCGCGCGCGCTTCACTCCATTTATATATGGTGGTTGTGGTTCGAAGAAGGAAAAGGCGCCTAATTTCTTCAGCCCGGTCGGGAGCACGGCGCATCACCTGTTTTTTTTTTTTATCGCGGGAGCTCCGCCGACCTCCCGCGATGCGAGCGCCCTCACGCACCAGAGCGCGCTCCTCCTCTCCACTTCTGCCATCGCCTTGAGAGGCGCCCAGCCAGCGAACGGTCGAGAGTGAGGCGCGAGCGGACGGGAGAGTGGGGCGCAGGGAGGAGAGAGAGCGAACGGCGAGAGAAGAAGCGGCGAAGCACTGCACCTACCCTCTCTCCTACACTCTATGGGAGAGGGAGTGAGAGCGGAGAGATAACACCTGCCGGCGCGCGGACACCTCCTCAACCTATCCTCCTCCGCGGATAACGCCGGACAACGCCGCCTGACATAGCCCTCCGGCTAAGAAATGCATTCGCATTTAAAACCGCTCGGCATCTGTGTCACGAGCGGTCTCCATTGGCTGTGCTAACAGTTACGTCGTTCTGAGCGTCGCACCCAAGCTGGCGTGCCATTGGCGCGCGAGCTTGGGTACGACGCTTGCAGGGTCAAACGCTTGCAGCAACGGCGAGCCGAAGAAGCGGCGTTGCAGGCAGAACAGCGTTGACGTGATGATTGCGGAGCGCGTTCGCCGGGGCGAACGCCCGCTTTGGGCGAGAGTTTTCTCCAGCGGCACTTTGGCTTCAGTTGCGACGTCTCTGACCGCCTGTGGTTCGACCACAACCTGGCAACGATAATTGTGGAAGGCTTCAGTGCAGCGTCGGGTTGAACCCACTGCTAAACACCGGGGCTGCACATTTCAGCTTCGCTGGTTAACCATATGTACGGAGTGCTTGGGCGGTGATTGTTTTTTAATCTTCGTTTATTGTTTTAGCTAGGTTATGGTCTTTTTCAAAGTGCCATGACCTAGCTGGCACCGATGTTGGGACTCGTTGGTTAGCAGCTTCGTACTTACGAGTGTTAGTGTGTTCGTACTAACGCGTGTTCAAGGCAGCAGTGTTACAAATAGCCCGAATTAAACGCAGACAAGTGACGTGTTTTTTGAAATCTTCGTTTGTTGTTTTAGCTAGGTTATGGCCTTTTTCAAAGTGCCAAGGCCCAGCTGGCACCGATGTTGGGACTCGTTGGTTAGCAGCTTCCCACCGCTGAAACCAGTGGTTGGGAACCCGGGTCCGCCGGCTCTCGACATTCGGTTGCTGGCCCCCGTCTTCGACCAATCGTACAACTTTCCAGAGAGGGGAGACGCTCGTACGAGATCAAAGAGGTTTAGTTACATCAGAGAGAAAATTAAGGAGAGAAATTTGTTCGAAAAACCTTCAGTTTTTAAAGCCCCGCCTCTGCCGATACTCAGGCACTTGAACCGGTGTCAGCAGTTCCCACCAATACGGTGTCTTGACGTCTCGGTGCCCCGCCTACTAGAAAGGGTAAAGAGACCACACGATACACATGGTAAGGGCAAAGTCGAAGACTAAGTCTATTGGATCACGAGCCCGGACAAGGTCAACGCACGAGTCCCACACTTGGGGCGGCTTGATCCCGAGAATTCTACCGGCGAGCAGGATGAAGCCGAAAGGGGCGAGGGGGAGGTGTCGTCAATTTGGGAGGAGACAGCCTACTGGAACACGTGCAAACTTTCATGCGTGCGTTTGAGTAAAAGAATGCAGTGGTTTGGGCAGATCTCCAAAATTGCCAACCCACGCTGCAGACACAGCGCTAGAGAGGGGTGTCCACGAACCCCGTTGTTTGCCCGGAAGCCGTCCATGGCGGCAGTCCTGGAAACTCCTGGAAAATGCGGTGCTTGGTGCCTTCATCCAATCGCCTACGCCTTTGAGTGACAGCTTCACGTGCAACGGCACCTGCCATGAAGAATTTTATAGAGCCTGGTCGGAACACCGAGCAGACCTTTGTGAACTGATTGCGCTATAAAATAAGCTATTGCATCTTCAATGCAACAAGTGTCTCAGCAAGTTTACTTGCTTTGCAAAAGTTATGCCATGTTAAGCTTGGCTATTCATGGAGCTGCATATGTGCCATACGAAGCAGGCGTAGTGAGGAAGGACAAATATTAAAATGCAGGAAAAAATACAGTTGAAGTAAATTGTGAATGTCTCATGATCTATTTCTGGTTCAAGTGGGCTGTTGAAGGTGAAATTAGTTGGTCGTAAGTCTGGCCCATATGCAGCGATGGTGCCCCCAAACCGCACGGTGCCCCAAACCGATTATTTATTTGCGTTTCACCGCAAATAAATTATCGAAATCGGTGCATTCCTAAAATGGCCAAGGTCATCAGCAAGTGGGCCCTCCGCGAAAAAAATTCCTGTCGTCCACTGCTTGCTCAGGGACGAGTTATTCTGCGTTGAACTGTATGTGGCGTGAGTGAGGACTTTCATGTGCCATTGTGCACATACTGTGCGACATACGGTCATCCAAGAAGGTCTTGTCGCGTCACCAACGAACCTGACAATGTTTTGTGTACGAAGTGCACGGGGACACATCTTGGCGAAAGATGCACGCTTAGAATGAACGACCCAGGAGTTGTTTGCAACGAATGCCAAAAGGACGCAAGACCTCTGTTTCCATCCAACTGGACATGAAATGTGTCCTATTTTACGAGAGCGTGTCGCCCGCATGAGGGCCAGAACGGACTATGGATAGTTTAGGAGGCGTGCACATCGAAGGGGACGCAGCGGCATCCGTAACGTGCAGTGTTATTCACGTTTTCGTACATTAGTGCACGCATCCTTTTCGACTCATTCCTATGGACCACACGGAGGCCGCTGCTCTTGCTGCTATTATTCTAATCATGGCCAATTCAGCCACAGAATTACACCTGGCACACACTTACACGTTAACTACACATCCCACACCATTACACGTTATTTCGTTCCTCGACATATTTGCCGGTTGTGCGGGTCACATTCCAATAGATGAAGAAAGGCTCCTTTACAGCTATTAGCACTTTCATTTCACGGAAAGCGTCGCGTTTATCATTTAACATTGGATCAGAACACTAATGACTCACAGCAATAGCTTAAAATTCTTACAGGCTAATTTGGACCATACGTTCGATGCTACAAAATTATTGATAGAATACATGACTTAACAGCATTTCAATTTCGCATTTGTGAGTGACCAATTTCACAACTCCGTATGCAGATTTATGGATAGATTTAACTAAAGTTTAACATGACTTCATTCGCGATGCTTATCATTAGAAGGTTCTACAAATCCCTACCCTCTCCGATCACAACTGTATTGAGTTCTCGTTCTCGCATGCACATACCAGCACTGCTAAAAGATTAACTAATTTAGGAAGAGTGAAAAAATTCTTAACAAATAAAGTATGATACTTGGTCCACAAAGATACTCGGCTGCAACATTGGGTCACCTGAAGCCTTAGACAGGGTCATAGGAAAAGCTTTATGCAATATACTCTGCATTAGGCAAACGTTGCTCGCGACACATAACATCGCGTGGTAAATTAGGTAATGGTTGGTGGACACCAGAATTCACTCTCGAACGTAAGCGTGTTAGGGCTATGCGAAGACGATATCAGTGAACAGCCGACCACCTCTTGCGAGACACGTACCGCAAATTGTACGCTGACACATTCTCCACCTACAAAGATCAAATAAGGAAAGTGAAATCGTCGCTTGATAAAGACATTTGTGACTTTCTCACTAAGAAATGTCTATATGGTGATGCTTACAAAGCAGCATTTCAAAAACATCACCAAGTAACTTTTCTTCCTCCTATAGATTTGCCTAACGGCACCTGCACAACTTCTGTAATGGAGTCCGCCCGGCTCCTACTGGATATATTGGTAGCAGTAGACAATTATTCTTAAGACAACACGCACCACACAATCATGCGTGACATTGTGTCCAGTCCTTACCCGTGGAACACTTAAGACCCTCCCTTTACAATATCTGAGATAGAGTGTGCAATGAAACACGGGAATTCCCACTATGCCCCAGGACACGACGGATTAAGCCAACCGTTCATTCAAGAGTGTTTTGAATATCATCCCGAATTCTTCCACTTTATTTGTAATACAGCCTTAAGAATCGGATATTTCCCGCAAGCTTGGAGAAAATGAAAAGTAATATTCATACCGAAGCCAGGTCGTCCGATAAATTCGCCCAAGTTCATGACCACGTTCATGACCAAGTTCATGACCAACAGTCATGAACTATATCTTTGGTAAAGTGTTAGAAAGACTCTTGAACGCACGTCTGTATTATTTCTTGCACACTAACCATCTTCTTCACAAGAATCAATACGGTTTTACGCATAACAAAGTGCTACGTAGCACTGTACACACTCCGAACCAAATTAGCAGCGTCTAAGGCATCCCAAATTTCTGCCATCCTCATATCTCTTGATTTTGTCAGAACATTCGATGGTGTTTGGCATCCCGTAGTTTTAAACTTTATACGTGAGCACATGTGTCCACAAAACGTGTACTTCCTACTGAAATCCTTCTTGTCGAACAGCGCTATACGTTTTTCAACCAACGTCGCACAAGAGACAGATCACCCAACCATTGGCCAGCCCGCAGGGATCCCCTATCAGCCCGCTACTGTGGAACATCATAATACACCAAATTACTCGAACTTCCCATGCCACCCGGAGTACACATACAGGCATATGCGGACGATACCATCATTGTCATCACAGATACATCCACACTTCCGTTACAAGCAAAGGCTGAGCATGTGCTGACTTTAGTAAACAGTTGGGCGCGAGAACAAAGTCACAGTAAGAGCAGAGAAGTCCTTCGTGTTCTTTAGCAACGGGCACATTGGCACATCAAAACGCCACCCATCTATACAAATGGATGCCGTTTTCCTCAAACACAATAAAGAAATGAAGATTCTGGGGCGCATTATTCGACCCCTCTTTAAACTTTCACGCCCACATTGATTACATAAAAGGAAAAGCTGAAGTGTCCACATCTCGCCTTCTCACATTTGTTAAATCGCACCGTTCGCTAAACAATACACTAATTAGACGACAATACCGCCAAGTCATCCCGTCGTCTCTCACATATGCATCTCCAGTATGGGGGGCGTATTTTCCCATCGCAATTCATTAGGGCGCGAGCTTCATCGGTTCAGCGGAACCGTATTAATTTCCTTAACAGGTGCATTTTACACCACACGTACGTCATCTCTACAAATTCTCGCTAACGCACCTCCGTTACCACTAGAGTTGGACAGACTATCTGCAGAATTTTCCCTATTGATACTCTGGAACATAACTCACTATAGTGTGTGTAAAAACATTCAAACCGGCTGACATTCTATATCCATGCAGCCCATGGGATTATCACCCCGGTAAAAAATGTAAATTTAGTTTCACTAAAATTTCATCGTCAATAGAAGCGGTTCTTAGCAAAACAAAAGCTATTCACGTAAACACCGACGGCTCATACACGTCATACGCGGCGGGAACGGCATACATTGCTTTGACCAAAGACAAAAAAAAATCATACCTGACAGGAAATTTCAGATGCGCAACGCTTCAAGCGCATACGCCACGAAATTAATACTCCATTTCGTCTTTACAAATAACTTTAACATGCCAACTCACAATTTACACAGACTGTCTATCCTTCTAATGAAACTTTCAAGTCTCTCTGATAATGACGAAAGAATTTGGAATCATCAAGCTGCTTCTCAACCATATTATCTCGACAGGCAAACCTATAAAACTTTATCATGTACCCGGCCACATGGGAATTTTAGGAAACGAACTAGCTGACGCAGCAGCTGCATCAGGAGGGAGATCAGGGTTCGTGCGTTACGTCAAGATATCAATTCGGTCAGTATGAACTCAGTTTCATAAAATCTTGAATTCGTATTGGCACACCCATTGGCAGACTGAGGGACCTGAGACGACATTATTTCATTGGATCCCAAGTCCGTACAAAATTCCTCAGTGGTTCCCCCCTCCTAAAAGCCTAACACACTTATTGTCTGGTCACGGACACTTTCAGTATTATCTTCATCGATTTAATATAACAACATCTGACAGGTGTATATGTGGCGCACCTTGCTTGAACGAAGAGCACTACTTCAATGAATGCCCAAACACGCAACACATTGCGACCCATTCACGTGTGCTTACAGCGACACAACAATACCCGCGCATTATTATGAACTATTGACCTATAAAAAATCTCGTGCGTATCTACTTCAGTTGGCATCTGTAATGCGCAATTACGTCACTATGGCATCCACATGACGCACATTAGCTACTAACACTTTATCAGGACATCGCTTCGTACTCCAATTCGCTTCCCTTACTATCGTAGTC
>JALIZH010029475.1:0-12500 GCA_030522465.1 Rhipicephalus appendiculatus | reverse complement strand
ACTGTTGCATTGACTTTCATTCTTTTACTTGGGCTGCTCTATGCAGAACACAGTCATTTATATGTCCCGCAATGGTAAGCGAGCACATTTGGCCGCAGAGCTAACGCAAACAATGAGAAGTATAACATAAAAACAACCCCACAAGGGTATATTTCGTTAGACCTTAGTATTCAACAGAGTTCGTGCTTTAACAGTGTCACCATGAAACTAAAGCAACGCTTGAAATTTCTGAGAATGATCTACAAAGTGACGTAATGCCTAGTCAGGCGGTTAAAGCCCTCCTTTGCCTTGCCTGAATGTTTTAAGCCCAAATAAAGTTCATTCATTCATACAAGAAAGTATTACGTTCTGTCTCTTCATATATGTATCTATATATATATATATATATATATATATGAGAACTAGCAGACAAAGATGCCAAGGAAAGTATAGGGGAAGCTATTAGAAGTAAGTTAATGTAAATGTGAAGGAAGGAAAGTGGACGAAAAGATAACTTGCCACCGGCAGGATCCGAACCTGCGACCTTCGAATAACGCGTCGAATGCTCTACCACTGAGCTACGGTGGCGGTCATCCCCCCCGTCCACTTTATAGGGCATATATGTGTACTTAAACGTGGGAGCGTCAGTCAGCGCCGCCTGTTGCCATTATGGCGAGTGTGGAACACTCTGTTTTTGCCTGTAGGCGTCACGTAGTACGTGATCTTATTAGGAGAAGGAAGGAATATGAAGGAAGGAAAGTGGACGAAAAGATAACTTGCCACCGATAACTTTCGGCCACTTTCCTTCCTTCACATTTACATTAACTTACTTCTAATAGCTTCCCTATACTTTCCTTGGCATCTTTGTCTGTTACTTCTCATTAATAATGTGTTTAACAAAGCAAACGAGCCCTTAAGTTTACAATTCTTTCCTTTATATATGGGTCATTCCATATCAAGTGTACCAGGTCAATTTTCGACCATCTCCGATCATGCTGAAAAAAAAATTGTGCAGGTGTGTGTGAATGTGAGACGTAGTTATTGAGGCGTTATATTTCACAAAAAAAAAATTGTGTTGCCTAGAGGGCGCTTCGAACTTTGGGCACTCAAGTGAAACTGTGTCGCGCAAAATAATTTATATAATATTCCTGGTCTGAGCAATTACTACGAAACAATTTTTCTCTTAATCTTAAGGCGCTGATCTTTCTTGAATATCCCAGTTTATTCATTTTTGTCTTAACTTTTATATTTTTGGCCTTGGACAAAAATTGCGATATGTTGCATGTTTAGCGTATTTTATAAAAAGCACAAATATTTTCGCGAGTAATACATTCACGTTATGTGTTTTATGGGGTCCTGTAATAAACGGTCAAAATAGTTCGGGAGCGTATGAACCAAAAACATTGCCACAATATTGTGACAAAGTTGGAAAAAATAGCAGTCACTTCTCAATGTAGCGGTCTAATACTTCTCAATGTAGGGGTCTAAGTAAAAATATGGCTTATATATTCTTGCACAGTACGCCTTGTTGGTAAGACATACAGAAAGTTTCAAAAGCGTAATTTTTCTTTTAATGGAGAAAAAAAAATTTCCAACCCGACAACTACAAGTTAGTGGGAAGTTTGCCTTTGCCTCGCCTTCACTACATAGCATGTCAGCGCAAGATTCCAGCGGGGGCTTTTCTGCAGCGAATAATGCATGTCATACAACAGCTTGTCTCTTGTTTTGGTAATACTGCTGTATATAACCTTAAAAAGGGCAACAGTGCTAATTTTATGGAACGGTATCCTCCCCCCTTGGACAATCAAAGGGCAGGTTATATTCAACCGCTTCATAGTCCCAAGAGGCAGAATTATAATGTAGTCGATGGCCTGCAATACAGTATTGGGGCGTTGTGTTTGGCTTCTCAAAATCAATGCACATAGTGTTAATATTATTTAACAACATAATTACAGTATAGTTAGCCTAAGCTGTTTTTATTATATTTCAGGTGTAGGCCGATGCTTGATCGTTTACCACTGCTTTGCATGATGATATTATGTATCCGAGGTCTAGAGCTTAGAGCTGATTCGATATCGTGCTCATTAATGAAGACCAGTAATGTTATATGAATTATTTTGCGAGACACAATTTCACTTGGGTGCCGAATGTTCCATGCTACCTCTAGGCAACACAATTTTTTTTTTTGCGAAATATAACGCCTCAATAACTACTTCTCACATTCACATATACCTGCACAATTTTTTTACATGCGAAGCATCTTATGCTCGGGGCTGTGTCCGTCCTTCCCGCGTCCGGCGTCCCGCGTCCGGTCACTTTCTCATGAAGTAGGGAAGCACCCAATATGCGAACCAGAACACTGTAGTACTATAAGGCCGTCAACCACCACCACAGTCAACAGAGTCATGGCCGAGAGCAGAGAGTCGGCTTTTAGCAATGGCTAGGGAAGTGGTGGGTGCAAGCAAAGAATAACACGCACTACCAGTGGTGTCTGTCGCCCACGTTGACTTCAATTCCTTGATCTTGCTTGCATGCGCTTGCGGGGGCTTCGTTCCCGCGTCACGCGTTCGACACCCCCTTTCGCTCGTAACCTACGCTTCCCCCCTTTCTCTCCTCTAGGACATCTACTCTACGGAGCGGTACCCGCGTCCCACACCCCCCAGAGCGCATGCGCGTCCCTCCCCCCTCTCTCTCCTCTGCGACGCTCCCCCCCTTTCTCTCCTCTAGGAATCCTCTACTCTACGGAGCGGCGTCCGCGTCCCGTTGACTCCATTCCTTGATCTTGCTGCATGTGCTTGCGGGGGCTTTGTCCGTCCATCGTTCCCACGTCCCCTCCCAGCGTATGCGCATTCCCTCTCTGTCCTCTCCTACGGTCCCCCCTGTCCTCTCCTCTAGAAATCATCTACTTTATGGAGCAGCGCGCACGACAGGTGGTGCGACAGCTGCATACTCCGCTGGGGGCGTCACAGTAGTTCCGCGGTATGAATATGACGGAGCTCGCGCGCCTCATTCTCTCTTTTGTCCAGCGCCGCGATCAAGACGAAGAAGACGCGTTTCCCAGACGACTGTGGCTACACTTCCACGTTCCCACAACGGGAAGCTCAGTCGACTTGGGTCCAACAACGCAGGGAGCGAGGCGAAACGTTTGGGCTACGACGTTGACACGACGTGGATACCCATAGAACCACGCCACGTCACGTTGACGCTCCACCGCAACAACGGTGTCGCGTGCAAAAATTCCCCCCTCGTCCAGGTGAGCGCCACAACCGTACACAAGTCCCCAAGGGGAACCTACTCTTCCATCGTATACGAATACTCGAAGACGCACCCACAGAAACTCGTCTACGTTGCCTTTAGTAGGTGCACCAACATTCAGAACCTCTACCTAACGCTGCCGGTGACCATCGCTTCTACCACAAGAACGATAACGTGGACAAGAACATGATCGACGAATTCAAACTGCTCGACAACCATCGTCTCGACATCGTCACTCAGCGTTACTTCCGGGCATTCCGAGATACGTGGACCCCGAAATGGAGTTCACTATAGCACTGCTAAGCAGATGGTCCCTCAACGCGCACACGCCAGAGATATCGAACGTGATCGCGTCCTAACCAAAGCAGATGTGCTCTGTCTCGGAGAAACGTGGAACGACGCAAGACCGACGATCAACGGCTACGAAGTGATCGTGTGTACTGAAGAGGCAGAACGTCCTGACGGTGGTATCGCCATGTACGTCAAACGCCATCTCTACGCAAAAGCCTTAGATGTACAACCTGCCAGCCAAGGACAAAACGGGAAGCACTCGGCCGTTAGTCTCTAGTTCGAGAACGGCAACAACATCGTAATCATGACAATGTATCTCGCACCCAATATCTGCAGAGGGACCGTCGAATGGCACGGTACACACAGACATACAGACACGCACCCTTAGTACTTGCGGGTGATTTCAACGGGGATATAACGACGAACGATTGGCTGGTCCACCTCATGCTATATGATTGGCGGTCCACCACATCTTCAAAACACAATAAAATTACACAATCTCCCGCTAAAGCTAACCATCTCTCCACTGCTTCGCATGCACACAGCATTCCCTTTAGCGGGAGATGACGCAATTTTTTTAGCATGACGGAGATGGTCGAAAATTGACCTGGTACCCTTGATATGGAATGACCCATATATATATATATATATATATATATATATATAATATTAATGAGAACTAACAGACAATGATGCCAAGGAAAGTATAGGGGATGTTATTTCAAGTAATTGTAATGTAAATGTGAAGAATGAAAAGTGGACGAAAAGTGGACGTCTCCTATCCACAGCTCGGCTGTGGATAGGAGACGGCTGGCATAGGCGATGACACGGGCGCACCCGGTTTGATGCAGGACCAGAACTCCACCGATCCCATGGCCGCTGGCGTCGGTGCGGACTTCTGTAGGGGCGGCAACGTCGAAATGGGCGAGAACAGGTGGTGTTGTTAGCAACGTGATAAGTGTAGAGAACACCGTAGCCTGCGGAACACCCCAGGAGAATGGGACATCTTTCCTCAGTAAATCTGTGAGTGGACGGGCGATTTCCGCAAAATTCTTCACAAAACGTCGAAAGTACGAGCAGAGACCGAGAAAGCTGCGGACTTCCTTAGTGCAGGTCGGTACACAGAAGTTCCTCCCGGCTAGAATTTTATGGGGATGAGGGCGTACACCAGAGGAGTCGACAAGATGGCCCAACATGGTTAGTTGCTGGTGTCCGAGTACAGTTTGACGAATTCAGTTGGAGACGGCTTTGCGAAAGACAGAAAGGATGGAGGAAAGGCGGTCGAGGTGCGTTTCAAAGGTCGGGGAAAAGACGATAACATCGTCAAGGTAACAGAGACAAATTGACCACTTGAACCCGTGCAAGAGAGTGTCCATCATCCGCTCAAAGGTGGCGGGAGCGTTCCATAACCCGAAGGGCATGACCTTCATCACATCACTTCACATCACATCACATCACTTTATTTCCTTAAAGACCCCTCAAGGGGGGTTTTACATAAGTGGTGGGTTTAAAGTATAGCCAGGTGAAAGTCATTAGGAAAGAAAATTGGTTACATTGTTCAAGAAGGATGATGGAATAGTAATGGCTGTAATGTTGTGGGAAAGGCCATTCTAATCTGATGCTCATAGGGGAAAAAATGAACAGGAAAATGTGACGGTGCGAGCATGTGGGCGTGACACTTGAAGTTCATGTCCGCCGCGATGAGGTATGCGGATAAGGTGAACGATGTAAGGTGGATGGCCGAGATCACTGTAAAAGAATTTGTGGAATAAAGACAGCGTGGCAATTCGACGGCGAAGACAGAGATTAGATAACCCGGATTCTGCTTTCATTGATGATGCGCTAGCTCGGTGATGATAGGTAGAATGGATGAATCTAGCAGCACGGTTTTGGGCGGCTTCCAGGGCAGAGACGAGGTAGGACTGGTGAAGGCTCCAGATAGCGGATGCGTACTCTAGTTTTGGTCTAATGAGCGATTTATAGGCTAGTAGTTTTACGTGCATGGGGGCATGATGAAGGTTGCGTTTCAGGAATCCTAGTGTTTTATTGGCAGATGCTACGATGTTAGTAATATGAGTGCGCCAATACAGGTCATTGCATAAGGTCACCCCCAAATGTTTAAACGAGTTAACGGGCTCGACGCCAACACCAGAAATTGAGTACGGAAAAGAAAGGGGATTAGAACGTCGACAGAAGGTTACAGCATTTGCTAGGATTTAGAGTCATTAGCTATTGGTGGCACCAGTCTATTACGAGGTTAACTTCATTGTGTAGAGCATGTTGGTCGAGAGGGTTATTTATGGTTCTATAAATCACGCAGTCGTCGGCGAACATTCTGATGTTAGCTGATACTGTTAAAGGCAAATCCTTAATATAAATTAAGAAGAAAAGGGGCCCAAGGACGGATCCTTGTGGCACACCTGATGTTAATGGGAGCGGACTAGAGGTTGTGTTATTAATAAGAACGGTTTGAGAGCGGTTTGTTAGGAATGCTTTAATCTATTCGAGAATATTGGGATCTATGTTTAAATGTTTGAGCTTTAGTATCAATCTTCTATGTGCTATTTTATCGAATCCCTTGGCAAAATCTAAACAGATAGCGTCGGTCTGTACGTTGAGGTCGAGGTTAGCATGCAAGTCGTGAAGGAAGATGGTTAGTTGTGTTTCGCATGATAGAGGAGGAGGAGGATCAGAAAAACGAGAGAGAAGGCAGGGAGGTTAACCAGACACATGCCCGGTTGGCTACCCTACGCTGGGGGAATGGGTCGCATGATAGACCTCTACGAAAAGCATGCTGTGAGGGATTAAAAAACTGGATCGAGTCTAGATGATTCATGATGTGAGAGTAGATGATGTGTTCCATGACCTTGCATGGCACGCTGGTTAATGAAATGGGTCGGTAGTTCAATGGAGAGTTTTTGTTACCGTCTTTGTAGATTGGAAGGACCTTTCCCACTTTCCAGTCCCCGGGTAAGGTGGCAGTGTCAAGAGACTGTGAATATAATAAACATAGATAGGCAGCATAAATGCACTTAGTGTTTTTAAGGAACTTTGACGTGATATCATCGACGCCAGATGATGAGGAAAGTTTAATATTTGCAATCTGAGAAGATATACCCCAGGCAGAGAATACAATGGGTGGCATTTTTGATTCAATGAGAGGGGAGGGAAGTAAAAAAGAACAAGGCGCATCACTTTCTACGGTACAAACAGATGAAAAGCTACTATTGAATTGATCAGCACATTCACCATCAGACAAAACTTCATCGAGCTCGTTGGTAAGACTTATTGCACGAGAATTGTGAGGATTATTTACTTCCCAAAACTTCTTAGGATTGTTTTGTAATAGTTTAGGCAGATCAACCTGAAAAAAAAAAGATATTTAGCATATTTCTTTCAAATAAGAGTCCTCAGCGGCATACTTTTTTTCCCCATGCATACGCATTGTATGTGAGTTTAGCTGCACGGTAAAGCCGCTTCCTTTTTATTTTCTGATCTTTAGAGAGATCTTGTGAACCATGGTTTTTGAGAGTTAGCGCGGAAGGTGATTTTAGGTATATATTTATTTACAAGCTCGTCCATTTTAGTTTTGTAGAGGGCCCAGTTGTCCTCAACGCTTCGGCTTTCGAAGTCCGCTTTGAAGAAAGGAAGGAACGTGATTAGGTCGTCATTTATTGCTTCGTAGTTAGCTTTGTCATAAAGGCGAATGGTCTACCAGTGGAGGTCGTAAAAACTTGGGCTTGTGCGGGATGGTGAGGTACACGTGCTGCGGCAATGACGCGAAATATGTTCCACTCGTTCACATCGAAAGCAAATGGGCCTATCGCCAGGCGTCCTCCAGGCATTAGGGTCACGGTTACGTGGAGTAGAGGGTGGCGGTAGTGCTGGACGGGGTTCAAGGGAGGTGGATTGACAGCGCCGGGACGGTGCACAGAAGAGATCGCCTGAAGGCCCGCGTTTGCTAGTTCTTGGCGTACAACGGTCTGTATTAGCGTTAGCGATATGGTCGGCTCAGGATCACTCGACGCCAGTGGCCTCAATGGTGCGGGCGATATGGCTTCAATTTCGCGGCGAACGATTCTCGTAATGTCACCTGATTGTTCATTGGGCTGGGTCTTTATACGGAGGTCCTCACAAGTTGGCGTCGCTGCAGTGTTGGGAAGACGGGTGAACCGGTGGGCAATGCGACGGCTTTTAGCCTCTTCCAAGCGTCGGCATTCCGAGATAACATATTGGACGGTCGAACAGACTTTGAACTCAAGGAGGTGAAACGCATCGTCAGCGATCCCCTTGAGCACGTGCGCTACTTTGTCGTCTCTGCCATGGTGATGTCAACATTGCGGCAAAGGGTCAGAACATCTTCTATATACGCCAGATACGACTCCGTCGATGTCGGAACACGCATGTCAAGTTCTTTCTTACCGGCCCGCCTGCAGCCGGCAGATTGGCGAAACTCGCGTAACTTGGCGTTGCATACACTCCAAGTGGTGATTTCTTCCACATTATTGTTGAATCACGCCTTGACCGTTCTTTTTCAGTAAAAGATGACGTTTGCGAGCATCAAGGTTGGGTCCCACCTGTGATTTTCGCTCACGAGCTCGTAAAGTTGAAGCCACTCATCTACGTCCTCACCGTCAGTTGCCGAAAAGTTGCCAGGATCACGGGGCGGAGCGGCCGCAACGACCACAGGCGATATGGTCACCTTAGATGCGTTGGCGGTGGCTGTTGACGCAGCATCGCTGCCAGTTGACATGTTTGAAGCAGCGACTTGGCGTCCGCTGCGCAGCTCCGTCGTGCTTTGCTACCCCGCACCTCCACCAACATGCTGCGTGAAGGCACACAGGGAAACAGGGCGTATTCACAATGTATTTACACAGCGCCCAAGCGTAAACCAAGATGGCAGAGAAGACCACGCCCTACAACACAATCACGTCGTCTTCCTTGGCGGCTCTCTGGATCCTTCAGTGTTACATTGTCTCATAACAATATATATATATATATATATGATCCAGAACAATGTTCTGCGGGTCCGGTGCACATGTAGTTAAGAAATGAAGCAGCACAGTTACGAAAATTCAATATTTTTTTCCTAGGTTACGTTCCGGCCTTTCCACGGCCGAAACGTAAACCAGGAAAAAATATTCAATTTCGCAAGTGGGCTACTTCATTTCTTAACTATATATTTTCACGTGGTTGTGACGTCGACGAAGGCAGCAGGTGACGAGTCGAAGATGAAACTGTTTATTAGGCCGAACTTGTGGCCGGTAAACGGAAAGTAAGATTACAGCAATACACGCTGACACTGATAGCGGCGAACAGAGCGTCGGCCGTCGATCAATTGACGATCGGTGAAGCGCGCCGGCATTTATAAGCGTGGCATCGAATATTCCAGCCTTATCGCTGGTTCTCGCGCAAGCTCTGGAATAAGCTCGAGTGTTCGCGCTTCGCGCGCAATCTTAACAAAATGATCTATAACAATCGCGAAGCTTCTCGAACAAAGAGGCGCGGTTTGCGATGAGCGTTGCTCACAGTCTTTGTGGGCGAAAACCGAATACAGCAACTGTGAAAATTAGAAACGCGCGTGGCAATGCCCCCCCCCCCCTCTGAAAAACCATCGTCCCGATGCTTAAAACAGAACATGGGGGGAAAATGCATGCAACAATAAATAATAACAATAAAGCAAGAAAGTACAATAATAAACCAATAAGTGCAGTCCTCAGGTTCGCTAACGCGCGTAATACGGTTTGAGGCGCATGACATGAACGACTTCAGGTCGCGCACGGCGCCGTTGAGAGTTCGTAATGCCGTCCGGGACAACATCATAGTCCAGAGCGCCTAGACGTCGGAGCACTTTGTATGGCCCGAAGTATCGCCGAAGAAGTTTTTCAGAGAGTCCACGTCGGCGTATCGGCGTCCACAATCAAACGCGGTTACGGGGCTGGTATTCCACGAAGCGTCGCCGAAGATTGTAGCGGCGGCTGTCGGTCGTCTGCTGATTCTTGATTCGCAGGCAGGCGATTTCTCGGGCTTCTTCGGCGCGCTGTAGGTAGGCGGTGACGTCGACGTTTTGTTCCTCGGTGACGTTCGGTAACATCGCGTCGAGCGTCGTTGTCGGGCTGCGTCCGTAGACCAACTTGAATGGCATCACCTGTGTCGTTTCTTGCACGGCCGTGTTGTACGCGAAGGTCACATACGGAAGGATGGCATCTCACGTCTTGTGCTCGACGTCGACGTGCATAGCCAGCATGTCGGCGATGGTCTTGTTGAGACGCTCGGTGAGGCCATTGTTCTGTGGGTGGTAGGCGGTGGTCCGGCGGTGGCTTGTCTGGCTGTATCTCAAGATCGCCTGAGTTAGCTCCGCAGTAAAGGCCGTACCTCTGTCGGTGATGAGAACCTCTGGGGCGCCATGACGCCGGACGATGCTCTCGACGAAGAACTTGGCTACCTCGGCGGCGCTTCCTTTGGGCAGGGCCTTTGTTTCGGCGTAGCGGGTGAGGTAGTCGGTAGCCACGACGATCCATTTATTTCCGCAAGCCGACGTTGGAAACGGCCCCAGAAGGTCCATCCCGATCTGTTGGAACGGTCGCCGAGGAGGCTCGATCGGCTAAAGGAAGCCTGCTGGTCTTGTGGGCGGTGTCTTCCGTCGCTGACAGTCTCGGCACGTCCTTACGTAGCGGGCGACGTCGGCGGCAAGGCGCGGCCAGTAGTACTTTTCCTGTACTCTTGCGAGCGTGCGGGAAAGTCCGAGGTGTCCAGCCGTCGGGTCGTCGTGTAGTGCCTCGAGGACTTCTGGACGCATTGCTGAAGGCACTACGAGAAGGTAGTCGGCTCGAAGCGGCGAGAAGTTCTTCTTTATGAGAACGCTGTTTCGCAAGAGAAACGATGCGAGTCCCCGCCTGAATGCCTTCGGAACAATCGCTGTCTTGCCTTCGAGGTACTCCATAAGGCCCCTGAGTTCCGGGTCGGCTCGCTGTGTTCGGCGAAGTCGTCGGTACTTATGGTTCCCAAGAAGAAGTCATCCTCGTGGTCGTCCTGCGGCGGCGGGTCGACGGGGGCGCGAGACAAGCAGTGGGCGTCAGAATGTTTTCGGCCGGACTTCTAAACGACGGTGATGTCGAATTCTTGAAGCCTTAGACTCCATCTTGCGAGACGACCTGAAGGGTCCTTCAAGTTAGCTAGCCAACACGAGGCGTGGTGACAGCTCACAACTTTAAAGGGCCTGCCATAGAAGTAGGGGCGAAACTTTGACGTAGCCCAGATGATGGCGAGGCACTCCTTTTCTGTTGTGGAATAGTTGGCCTCTGCCTTGGATAGCGACCGGCTAGCATAACTGATGACCCTTTCCAGACCATCCGTCCTCTGCACAAGGACGGCACCGAGTCCCACGCTACTTGCGTCGGTGTGCACTTCTGTTTCGGCGTGTTCGTCGAAATGCGCAAGTAACGGAGGCGTTGGTAGGCGTTGGTAGGCGTTGTTTTAGTTGTTGAAATGCTTCCTCCTGCGGCGTTTCCCACTTGAACTCGACGTCAGTCCTGGTAAGGGTAGTGAGTGGCTCGGCGATGCGGGCAAAGTTTTTGACGAACCGCCTGTAGTATGCGCACAGGCCGAGAAATCGACGCACGGCCTTCTTGTCGGCAGGTGGCGGGAACGTAGCGATGGCGGCTGTCTTCTGAGGGTCGCGGCGTACTCCGGACTTGCTTATCACGTGGCCCAAGAACAAGAGTTCCTCGAAGGCGAAGCGGCACTTTTGAGGCTTCAGGGTAAGTCCGGAGGTCTTGATTGCTTGAAGTACAGCTTCAAGGCGCTGCAGGTGTTCGTCGAAGTTCGAGGAAAACACAACGACGTCGTTCAAGTACACAAGGCAAGTCTGCCACTTCAAGCCGGCCAGTACGGTATCCATAACGCGTTGGAAGGTCGCGGGGGCCGAGCAAAGACCAAAAGGTGTTACCTGGAACTCGAACAGGCCGTCTGGAGTTATGAAAGCAGTTTTTTCTCGGTCTCTCTCGTCGACTTCGATTTGCCAGTAGCCTTGCTTTCTTCAGCTTGGCGGCGAATGGCCCACTGACGACGGAATAGTCGGCCCCAGTGTCGAAGAGAGCGGTGACGTTGTGGCCATCATTGAGAACGTCGAGGTCGCTAGTCCGTCGCCTTGCATTCCGGTTAGGTCGCGGCGTCAGATCACGGCTGCGTCGATTTGTTGCGCTGCCTCGGCGGCGGCGTCGGCGGAGGATCTTCGGTAGGTCGACGTACAGCAACCGCACCTCCATCGGTTGCTACCCTTAGTTTTCCGGATAAGGGCTCGGAGAGCGGCCCCGAGCAGGGGCGGCGTACTGCCTGCGGTGCGGAGAGATGTAGCGCCCTGGCGAAGGAGATCGGGAAGGTCCTCGGGGCGTCCACTGCGCTCCTGCGAGGTAGTCGGTGATGTCGCGTGGTCGTTCACCCCGCTGTGGACGGGGCGCGTCGATGGTGAAACCACGCAGTCCCATTTGGCGGTACTGGCAACGGCGGTAGGTGTGACTAGCTTCTCCGCAGTGGTAGCACAAGGGGCGGTGGTCAGGGGGCACGCCAAACGTCGGTCTTCCTCGGAGCGGAACGCTGGCCGGTGGGTGGACGGTACGGCGTTGGTGGCGGTGTCTGGCGGCGGAACTGCGGTGGTGCGAAGTCTTCACGTGGGCGCGGCGGAGGAGCGTTACGACGCGCTGCGGCAGCGTAGCTCATCGCTTGTGGCTCGCGCTGCGCTGGTTCAGGTGTTCCAAGAACTTGCCGGATTTCCTGGCGCACGACGTCGGTGATCGGCTCCACGTGAGGCTGCGAAATTGGCAAGAATTTGCGCAGCTCCTCCCGAATGATTGCTCTGATGGTGTCGCGCAGGTCGTCGGGATGCAGCGCTTGAACCTCCCCGTAGGTCGTCGAGGGAATGCGGCGGTTGTACTGGATAGTACGCATCTCCAGCGCCTTCTCGATCGTCGTGGCCT
>JALIZH010029473.1:0-56309 GCA_030522465.1 Rhipicephalus appendiculatus | reverse complement strand
TAGCTTGTCTCAAATATGGACGTTCTTAAAGGAGAAAGCTGCAGCGGTAAAGTATGGGCAGATTGTAACTACTCTACTACCAGGACAGGGCGGAGCGAACCCATGTTATGTATCCTTCGAACGATATATCTCACTAGAGTGGACGGTTGCCTTCGTAAGGTCAGCCGTGACTGAGACAAGTCCAGTTATCGAGGCATTCACTATTCATATTCCGCAATCAGAGAGCTCGTATGGCTTGAGGCCTGCATCTTTCAATAAACATCTATGTTTATTCTACAACAACGTCGTATTGAACAGAAATGTTGCATATAATAAAGTTTATAGTCGTTGTTACCTGTGTTTTCGTGGACTGCCGCGAGTACAAGGACAAACCATCTCATTAGGTTGAGTGTCATGATCATAATAAACAGAGTGTCTGCTGATTCATACAAATACATGCATTTATAGAAACCGTCGAGTGTCCTTTCAGTAAATATGCACTTTAACGAATAGTACTGGTATCCTTATTCCACAGTGACAATATGTAACCGCATCAATGACAAAAGCTTGCCCTATATTTATATATGATATTCACCTATGCCATGTCACGGCATATAAATTTCAAGAAGACGCGCATCCAAATCAAGGCATTTAGTGTAGCTAATGTCACAGCTCAACTAAACCGAAAATTCACAAACCTTCGTTCTGTCAAAGTGTAAACATAAAACACCCAGTGAAAGCTATTTTGAGTCATACGATTTTTCCTCCTATTATGCTACCTAAAGACACTCCTCGTTTATTTTCGTGTCTTAGGATGAGTGTATCGTGTTTCCTTAAGAAAATTTGCTTCAGAAAACCTAACCTCCCTTTACCTTTCATGCTTAAGTGGCATCTTCATATTTTGCAGCTATTTTTCTTTTCATGAAGATCTAACCTTTTTAATACAAAATGATGTGAAAATCATAATTTGTAGAAGAGCTGAAAACGATTTCCAACTTTCCGAGGAGCGATGCACGGAAGCAGGACGTCATTGAAATTGCGTCACCTGACATACCGCGCCTTGAGTTAGTGAACGGAAGCCCCAATTTATGTCATGTGTAAAAGCCACCTGCGGCGCTGTAGCTCTCATTTGTGTTGCTGTGAATAACTACTCCGACAACTAACGACAATGACGACACCAAAGCATAATATGTGGCTTGAAACGTTTGATAAGAAGAGCATAATTTCGTGTTGGTGTAGGTTCACTTAATAAGTTGTTTGCACATTGGCAGCAGGATCACACAAAACGAGACGACGACAAACCACCTAGGGAATCATCCTGGTGCTGTGCGTAACCATATCAATTCGCAGTGCCCACGAACTACAGGTGGCGCGCTGTACGATTCAAGATGGCGCCCGGAGGAGGTTCAACCCGTTTTTTAGCACAGGAACAGATAGGACGTGCGGACGTACGGCCCATGCCACTTTCACCGGATGAACTCATGAGCCGCACTCAAATGGATATGAGACCGAAATACTTTCCCAAACCATAGAAGCTCGCCACCCAACTATTTGCCGCGATGTGAAAGGTTATATTTCAGCTCCGTTACCATGCATAAGCGATGCTTTGCGATATCCTGTGCGTGCTGCAGAAAACTTCATGAATAACAGTAGACGTAGGAACTGAACGGCACTACGCGATACCATGTACCGAAAGAACTTCTTTTTGGGTGCGTTGGTGCTTAACTTGCTTAAGTACAGATGACTGAGGCGCAAAAAAACATCTCGTGAAAAAGGGAGGAGCAAAATAGAAGAAAGAGTGGCGCTGCTCTTTCTTCTCTTCTGCTCCTCTCTTTTTCGCGAGATTTTTTTGCGCCGCAGTCATCTGTACCTAAGCAAAACTATGTACCGAGCCCGCCTGACTGATTTGCGCAGTAGTAGGCCGCTAGCGAGTAGCGCCATCGCTGCTGCACGGGACCGAATGTTTAACGTGGTGATGATTTGCAAACATACGCTGTCGTCATTACTTACGCAGTCAGGAACGCGAAGTTGGTTCTTCAACGGAACACAACCATTTAACATCCCATTCAGTAGCGTTTATGGCACAGCCATGCTCACAATCTAGGCGTGCGCAATTCACTGCACCCGGATGTTGCATGTTCGGTCAGCGCGATCGAAACATGACTATTGAAAAGAATGCGCACATATGCTTTTCGCAACGACGAATTCTTCAACGTAGCGAAAATTCGTCGAACGACTATGCCGTTCGGAAGGTACCGGTGAAGTACAGGAGAAGTTAGCCGAGAGGCGTGAATTGGGGCCGTGACTGCACATTTCATCGCTATAACCATTTCGCGTTGCTGGTTGAGCTCGATCCTGATGGCCGCATGCGGCGCTGCATAGTAACCACAATAAATGTGCTACATTCTATGTACAAGAAAAAGTATGTTTTCATTTTGATGTCGCTCAAGGATATCATAGATCGGATACAATCCAAGGGACTTACGAGCGTGAAGAAATTAACACATGATAGGACGTGAGCTGCAACTCGCTCCTCGCGAGTGAGCAGGTGATCGCTAATCGTCGCTGTCACTCTCGGTGCTTTCACAGCCTTCTACGTCCAGTGAAAAATTCTTGTCGTCAAGACGGCTTCTTTCAACATTACTATGTAAGCAATCTGTCGAATTTCCTAGACCACTCCGCGGCACCACGTTTATCTGGGCGCCAGTGGCGTAGCCAGGGGTGGCACACCGGGCCCGTGCCCCCCCCCCGAAATTTTTTTCGCCATGGCACAGAGCGAAAAATGACCATTTCAAGAAGGTGCCCCACCTCCCCCCGAAATCAAGGATGTGCCCTTGATTTCGGCTACGCCCCTGCTGGGCGAAGAGCACATTTTGCTGTCAAACTCGTCAACAAGTAAATTACTTGCAGTGTGCGGCCACCTATCAACAAACATACAAACACAAGCGGCGCAGCAGGGCGCAGCGCTGACAGCGCTGGTAAATTTGAGATTGCTCAAATATAGACGAGCAAATCGAGAGTCCGCGCGACTTCCCGCGTACAATGTTATCGGATTCATGCTGTACAAAAGCACTGACGAATGCTATACGCAAGTAAAACAAGGTGAGTTTTAACTGAATAGGTCAGACGATAACATTTAACTAACCTAGGTGGCTACAGAAAACCTCACGAAGCTGATTTGAGTACGCTGTGGGCTCTCACTGAAAGCGCGAGCTGCCACGTATTTTCACAAAGACTTCACGTCTCGCAAGAACAGATAAGCTGATTTAATCGTGTCATGGAGGGCCCGGTATGTTCGCTGATGCAGGAAACATGCAAATTCGTAGTGTTGTTTTCTTGCTAACGCTTAACACTGAGGCTAGCACAGCCGAACAAGAGAGCGATTACGTAGCGCTGCCATACTGACCCTTCTCGAGAGGACGATCCTGAATTCCGCTTGGCGGCGCGACCGTCTATGGGCATTGCGAATACTAATTTGAGTACTGAATAAAATACACCGGCTCTTCAATTTGAAGGCAGCTGATGGTTTTTGGTAGACAACCATGTTCAATATTACAATACTATTTAGTGACATACACACACATATATGTAGGTACATATACATAGACACAGCAGCCGTTCATTGGGCCGGCTTTGTATACCGCCTCGCTTCGTCTTTCTGCAATTCAATGTTTAGCGAGCGCTCGAGCCCTGGTAATGTTCTTTGTCATTACACTCCATCGCGACTGTGAGCGCCGGGAAACTTCCGACAATGTCTCTGGCGGGCAGCAATGGCTATTTAGTAGTGGCGGCGGTCACACAAGGAGTTCGCTTCAAAATTTGGCGGAGATGATTCCTGTGGTCGACATTGCATATTAAGCACTAGGAGTTGACACCTATGTATTTGGTGTTACCTCCCATTAAAATCTTAGTTGAAAGTAGCGTTTGTCCTGTGTTCTTCGTCCGTGTTACGTGTCTTTCGCGCTTTAAGAAGCTATGGACTCTGCATATCTCGTAGCGGTCGCATGTCTCCGCCGCGCTGCGGTCTGGCTTGGGGTACTGCCAATGGCTCTGAGTGTGTCGTTTTTTGCATGTTTCTGCTAGGGGCAAAACGACTGCGGTTGCATAACTGATATAAATTGTCCTCTTCCGCGTTTGTTAATGGCCCGTTGCCAGCCAGTTGGCGCGCGTGACTTTGCAAGTTGTGCCGAGCGCGGGCGAAGAAACCACCGTAAACATATCGGCCTACTGCTGCAACGCAGTGGGTGGTTCGTGGTCGCAGCTGATTTTGTTCCCTCAAACCACGGCTGAGAGCAGCACGGTCGCGGCGCGCGAATGTGCTAGTCACGTGGTATTTTTTTGTATTTGGCGGGCTTTCTTTGCAGCACGGAAAAAATGGTACGCGTAAAACTTGATGCCATGGGGGGTTTCTGAAGAGGCCCTCGAACTTCGCAACTTCCGTTTCTTGCGTAAAGTCAATAATTACCAAGTTAGTAAATTAATTTTAATTAACAAATTTGTTAATTACAAAAGAAAAAAATTGCCTGCAGTGCGCAAGATAGCTGTAAGCAATATTCAACTGATTTCACTCGCCTGCCTCAAATACTGTATTTTTCAACCCTTGGCTAAAGATAGCTGGGACACCCTGTATACGGGGTGGCCAGTGAACGGTTGTGCAGCGCGAGTACTCGGTTCTTTCAACCAAGAAACTCGCTAGCAGACGCTGCCGGCGTCGGCGTCGCGAGGCGACAGAAGGGGGGAGCGTAGGAGAGGATAGAAAGGGGGGGACGCGCATGCGCAGTGGGAGTGTGGACGCCGCGGGCAGGGATGCCTAGAGAAGAGAGGGGGGAGCGTAGGAGAAGAGAGAGAGGGGGGGACGCGCCTGCGCAGTGGGAGTGTGGACGCCGCGGGCAGGGATGCCTAGAGGAGAGAGGGAGGAGCGTAGGAGGGGAGAGAGGAGGGGAGGCGCATGCGCAGTGAGGGTGTGGTTGCCGCGAGGAGGGATGCCCAAGGAGAGAGATGGGGAGAGGAGGATTTTATTTTTATTTTTTTACACAGTTTGCGCATGCGCAGTAAGGGGTGGTCACGTGGCACACCACCACCACCACCGGATTAAGCTTCGCCATAAGATGCTCCACATCTAAAAGTTGGTACATGTCTCCACCTTAGGCGAACACTGCCACGGGGGACCAAAGGCATGTCGATCTCGCTGCTTCTCCCTCCAAAGTTGTCGACGCCTGGTCAGGGGCGCAGGCAGAATTTTTTTCGGGGCGGGGAAAAAGGGGCACCTCCTTACCTGATGTTGGGGCTGAGCAAGCAGATGTGGTCGAGTGTCATGTTGGGCTCTGTATGCTTGGAAAACTTCCGGTAGGGAGGGCCCGGCATGCTACTGTCTGGCTTCTCCACTGCGGCGGGTCGATTAGCGATGGATCTCGTGGAGAAGACCATTCTGTTGTGTCCACGTCGCCTGTAGGCAACATGCTGGCAGTGCAAATGAGTGGTTGTTGTCGTAGGTGAACTCACATGCCAGAAGAAAGGGAAGGCAGACATCTGCTATGACTGGCTGAGACGCAGTGTTGTACACGTTCCTCTAAAACAGGAACGAAACCTCGTTCCTCGTTCCTTCACAATTTCGGAACGAGTTCCCGTTACAAGTTCCTCAAGTGCAAAAGGAACTCGTTACAGTTACATTTCCAAAATTGGAACGTGTAGTTACATTAACGTTACAATTCACTTTTAATAAATATATAGTGTCGGATACTCCTGACGCAAAGTAAAGTGAGCAATTTAAATCTCCCATCGAGCTACATATATCAAACGAATTTAACATTGCCGACAGCAAGTTATACAAAAGTAAAAGAATCTAAATAAACGCTCCTAGACAAATTTTTCTGAGAACACCTGCCTTACTACATATATGTAACTGCAACTTTCGTGCTCGTCTATTTCAAGTCCAACGCATGTGGCACTTTTCAACGTCGGTCTCCAAAGACGCGGTCAGGATACTGCACTTAATATATTTCAAATATAAATCTTCACCAATGCGCCAATATAACTGAACTTCTTGCACAGGAAATCGCATCGAAAGGGAGAATACATAGGAGTTTAGTGAGTGATAATTCAATATTTCAGTGTGAGCAGAAAATAATGCTCAGGACACACTGTTGCACTTTAGTTAAGTCCCAGGTTCACAGTCAGCGAACATAATTCTGTATGTTTCGTACTCTGTCTTTCTATATTTTGTTCTGTGTCTTGCTTTTCGTTCTCTATATGTTTCTCTTTCTCTTTCTTTATATATTTTTCGCTCTCTTTCTCTCTGTGTACGTTCGCTCACCTTCTATCTTCTTTCTTTTTCTGCCTCCTACCCTCCTTTCCCTCCTCCTCACCATCACTTTTCCTTCCCACCCCCTTGATATACTCTACTATACAAGGATATGCTATACTCTTCTAGCGTGCGCGCATGTTGCAGAAAGACGCATAGCCAATAATTTACCTCAACATCCTACTTCATTAGTATGTGGTCACTAAGCTAAGAGATGTATACGAGAAAATGGAAAGTCAGCCAGAATGGTATATTGCATTGGTGGGGTGTTTATCCTTACCACCGTTCTAGTACAGAATGGGAAATATAAGTTATTTGAGGTATTCGCTCTAGAGATGAATGCGAATTCTTCAGCACTATGTGTTTGTCGTTGGGTCGCCATACGAGCAAAATGAACATATTAGTTCCCTGTCTGTATTGCATTCTTCAAAGTGCCATGCCTATGTTGAATAAATACCATGAAAGAAAAAAAAAAACTAGATAGCCGAGTGGTTACGACGCTCGCCTTCAGATCGTGGATATGCGGTGTCGAACCTCGCCTCGCCGAAAACTTTTTGTAGCCGATAATTTATCTCTTTCTCTATGCCCCTTCCTCTCGCTCTCTCTGTACTCGTTCTCTCGCCCCCATCAGAGTTATTGCATCCCGCGCCGTACAAATCATCGCCCGTGCTCTGGGAGAGAAGCAGGAGAGGATGGCGATGACGAGGAGAGTGCGTACCGGTTCATGATGATGATAATTTTCTTTCTACGACACATGGAAACCTCGAGCATAACCTAATTAGACCTTATTTTTCAATTTACAGCACTTACCAATAAGCTGCCAAAGCTTGTCAATAGATCCCTTTGACTGAAACATGAGAATGTAAAAAGTCAACTGTTCATCCCGCACGTCAGTCTCGGCGTCTTTCGCTTCCCTGCGCCGCCGGCGGGCGCCTTGAAGTAAAAACCAGGATGCATCGTAGTCACCTGATAGGCGAGTGCTACATTTTCGCGCCACACACCCCAGTCGAAAAAAACACCAGTCCGTGTCTGGCGTATTTTTCCCGTTTCCGCCAGAGCGGGAATTCAGACACGGTTTCTGGCGGTCTGGCGTATACGACCGGTTTCTGGCGGTCTGGCGTATACGACCGGTTTGGCGTATACGACCGGTTTGGCGTGTTTTGGTGGGACCCGGGCTGGCGTGTTCTGGTGGGACCCGGGCTGGCGTGTTTTGGTAAGAACCGGGCTGGTGTGTTTTTGCATGACGGGACCTCGTGTAATCCCCCTTTTTGTTATTAAATGCATTGTGGATGAAAACATGAACTTTTACGTGGCCATGGGCAAAAACAACAGGCTTGCACAGTAGTTTAGAACTGAAAAATGACTTCTCTGTTTATTTTTTCTGTCCTCGTCTCAGCTTGGTCTTCTGTGACCACCAGAAGACTGATGTTCAGGGCGACCTGCTTCGCTTCCTTTTCCAAAAGGCTTTCGGCAGCACTGCAGGGCAAAAAGAGAAACAATTCATTACAAGATTCCCTAATTTGATAACTTAAGTTCAATATGTTTGTTGCAGATTTGTGCTGACTTCAGATCCATTTCTGTTCATTAAGAAATGCCTATCGATGAACTACGGCAGCTGACTAGGCCCACTAAGGAAGCACTAGCACTAAATATACATTTGCAAAGATTCTGCTATGTAATCCTTATACAGCCTAACTACCAACAGAGGAACTAAGGTAGGACTACCGTTCCAACAAATTGTCACCTAACTTCTTACAAAGCTGAAATGCACAATGCACGTTTAAAGGGACCCTGAAACGGTTATTTGAAGCTTTGTCAGCGTTTAGGCTAGAGTATCATCGAACCATTGGCACCACAAATTTCGCTGCACGCTGTGTACCAAGGTGGCTACGGCCAATTATATCATACCCTCCTTCTCACCCCTGCCTTGCCTCCTCAACTCAGCCATCGGCCATACCATGCTGAATGCGCCGGTTCTCGTCCTCCTCAACTCATGAGACACGCTGGCATCGCTGGCGATCGCAGAGCTCACGTGAGCACACTCGACGATTTGAGCTTCGCCCAGTGATGACCTCCGAGATTGCACGCCGACAGGTTGCGTGCAATCTCGGAGGCCATAGCCCAGTGCGCCCGGCAGCACGCACGCCGTCTGGCAACATAGACATCGCGGAGTGGTTTATATCTGCTCCGACAGGTGCCGCCACCCTACCAGCCAATTTTTCGTGCGCGCACACCGCAGCCAATCAGATCGTGCGCAGAATGCGTGTCATACTCGGGAGGGGTGGTTGAAAACGCGTTGGGCTGAGCCGCAGTGATCTGCAGTGATTCGCAGCTTTATAGCGTTGTAATCAATTACACAGTGTACGCAGAGAGTTTAAATTAGTCTGTAAATGAGCCTTAGGACTTGGTCTACTGGCTCAATGTGTTTGTACAAAATCCGACAAAACCGTTTCAGGGTCCCTTTAATGCTTTTAGGAATAACTTCGGGAAGGCTCACACCACAAAAAACTGCAACGGCTGGAATGTCAGTGCAATGATAGATAATATCACAGCTGAGGTTTTCCTTCCACAAAACATTACGGACAGTGGAGAACATGCAGCAGATGCCATCTAAATTTCAACAATATCAAATCATTTTTTGCATGCAGTTCACCTGCAGAAGCAAGTAGACATGCATTTCAGCATTTCACCCATTAGGCATGTGAGCATACTGCACAAAAATTTCGTCGCCGAGATAAATAGCCCTACTGAAAAACTGGGTGCTGAGGTTTGTTGAAACAGCCTTCACTTCAGCCACAGACTAGCAGAAAATAGTGAATTTAATGCATTTTTCGCCAATTGGCACGTCTAGTGGCTGCGGCATGAACTAGAGAGGAAGTTACACGAAACCCGCCGGATACTGACTCACCAACCGTGCTTACTGCAAAATCGCTTACCAATCAACATTGCAAGCCGTGTTCTCAACCGGCAGCCAACAACGCCATAGCCGCGCTCGCGGCCGTTTGTTTGTTTTTCTAAACAGAGCTTGTGCCCACGTCTACGAATTTGCCATTTGTGGCAAATTCGAGAAGCCTCCGTTTTGGAGGCTTCTCGAACTCTTAAGTCAAAATCACCACTTGTGGAACCACTGTCACTCGCACCTTGCATCTTTACGCGCTCGCGACACGCTCGGTAATTGAAGTGGTTTCTGAGGAAGAAGTGCTATTTTGCCTCCCATGTGGGGACAAGGCGGAGAGGTGGACAAAGGGAAGTGGCAAGGCAGGACGTGCAGCCGCCGCACTCTCACAATCCACTAAAAATACGGCCAAATGCTCGAAATTACGTGAAATAAACGCTGTGTATAGGAACAGTCGTGTCGTCCGAGTTGAATTTCAGTGTTTTCAAATTTTTGTTCAGTATCCCTTTAACTCCACTGCGTGGCCTCGATCCGCTTCAACTGAAGCTAACGCAACCGAGCACTGGAGACGGTATGTTTGCTGCAGGTAATGACAGATGGAGTGCAGATCGATTTCTCTAGCAAATTTCCATTTCACTTCTGCCTGACAGGCAAGTCGAATACACTCACTTGGCAGGTCCGTTTTTGCCACATTTTGCTCGTGGCTACGTTCTCACGTGGGCCCATGAAATTCGTTGCCATACGCTTATCTCGGCGATGAACCATTGCGTGCAACAGCTCATGCCCCTTTCTAGTTTGAAATCGCAGCTGCCGCTCGAAATTAATGATGTATAGGAAAAGCAGAGGAAACGCACGTTCATAACATTTGTAAATGTTGCACAATCAATAAATCTGAAATGCGGTGAACAACATTTACAAGCATTTGATCTGATTTTACAATATATCATTTCTTTCGAACAGCAGCTGTGATTTCGAACTCGAAAGGTGTGTTAGCTGTCGCACCCAATGGTTGATTGCAGAGAGAAGCATACGGCAACGAATTTTATGAGCATGCGTGGAACGTAGCCACGAGAAACATGGGGAAAATGGACCTGCCAGGTGAGTGCATTGAACCCACCAGTCAGGCAGAAGTGAAAGAGAAATTTACTAGTGAAATCGACCCACGCTCCATCTACTGTTGGCTGCAGCAAACATATCGTGTCCAACGCTGGGAGCGCTGGCATCAGTCGAAGCGAGTAAAGGCCCCGAGGCGGAGCGTTTCCAGTTAAGTGTGCTGACGGATGTACATTCTGTGGCTGGAAATAAACTTGCAGCTGTGCTTATAAACAGGGCACTGTAGTCGCCAAACTGGTAACAAGTTATAAAACGATATGCATACATGACAGAAAAAATACACACTACTGAAATATGTGAGCTTCCTCACTAACCTCTCTATGCTTCCTTTTTTTTTTTGTGGGGACAATGGCTGCTGTGCAGGCTTCTGGCCGCCTTTTACAGCAAAACGGTCTGACAGAGTTCCCGTGAAGCTCCTACGTGTGCGGGCCTCTGTCGACCATATTGTGATGGTGGACCACTTAACCAAATGGAAGTCCTTTTGAACTCCCATGAGCCGACTCTAGGCAGCCCTTGAGAGCATCACACCATTAGCCAGGTCAACCTGCACACACACAAACCAAAAATTATTTCTTCAGCAAACAGCACTGATTACTTCATCCTGATGACAAAAACTAGGTGCTCAGTTTCGAAAGCTCTGAACTACACTTAGAAGTGAAACACATATAGCAGAACCCTGCTGATTCGTCTTTGAGGGAACCGTAAGAAATGAACTGAAGGGCTGGGATATGCAAGAGCTGAAAAACAGGCCAAATGAGAAAAAAAATGTAGTGCTGAACTGCACAGAACTTAATTTGAATTTGTACGCTTGAAAAAAACTGCAAAGTTTCCCGCAGCATTTACTCATCGCAGATAAGCATGAAAAGCTTCTCGAGCACCTGCAGTGTCACATCCTCTTAATAAATCTAGTCCCACCATGGCGAAAACCCGGCAAGCGCTCACTTTTGACAATACCGTCGCGATATTTGTCACCAGGTGTGTCAGTCAGTGTCTCTGAGCGAGAACACAGCACTGTCGGCAAAGTGTCGGACTGCTGTGGCTCATAGTAGATGACCGAACACCTCACCAAAGTGAACGTATCCCCAAAAGCGATCGTCCAAGAAAATGACCCCTGCTTTTTCACCAACTCCTAAATTTCCCCACCGGTGGCTGGCACTCGCATTGGCACACTTAGCCATGTTCTAGTAGACATATAGAACCTCAGACGTGAGAATTGCATCATCTACAAAAATGTAATCAACGTAAGCGAGTGTTGGCACCGACAGCTGAAGGCATGAAAGAACTAAGCAAATGCAGCACACTCGCACTACGCTTGCACGACCACCCCGACAAGTCAACAACCCCAAGAAAAACAAAGCGAGCATAAGAAGACAGCAGACTCCTCTGAATGAGTCCATATGTGACAGTGGAAACAAATGCAAACCTCTAAGGCAGGGGTCTTAAACGAGTGGCCCCGGGGACCGCATGCTGCCCACGAACTGTTTGCTAGTGGCCCCGCAGCTTCACAAGGAATAAACTTTTGCAACTTTGCTAAATGGTATTCACAATATTTTCTCACCTATTGCAATTAATAACGCTTTGTTAGGGGGCAGCTACAGAGACAGGACGGGTCTCGCACATTTTTTTTCCTGGGGCACCCCGTGCGGTCACTATGTGTAAACATCATGGTAGAACAAAAACTATTTTAAAATTTGTCACTGTGCAGACCGGTATGGATATCTTTCTTGAAACGTACATCAAACCTCCTGCATACATGAACTCTATATGAGACATGGGAAAGGCATTCTTCCAAATTGCAACATTAGGCGACATTCTGTTCAAACCCCACCGCCCCACTCCGACTTTCTTTACAGTACCGGCCCATGCATGCATGAAATGTAAAAGGACTAACGTACTAAGTGTAGGTATTACGGTGCGGATGCATATCAAATGTAGCAGTTTAGCGGCATAGTACGATAGTACGTCATGACGGTATCAGCACGCATTATAGTGTTGTAGACGATGCACTATCAAGAGCAATGTGAGCTGGAACACCAAATTTATGTTTACTTAACGATTACTTGTAACGTACTAATATGAACGTGGTGTACAAAATTGCAAGAGATATATTTCCACTAGGGCATATGGTGTTATGAACACCTTTGTGCCTACCACCTGCACTTTGCCGCTATGGCCTTTAAAAGGTAATTTCAGTGTTCCATCTGATATTGCTCATTACTAACTATACATATATCTACGGCATGGTCACCGGTAAGCCAACACATGAAAACACAACCGTCGTTCACAAAATGCGATGAAAAACTGTCACTGACCGAGTCTGATGAAATTATCTGACATTTCGGAACCGTATACGGGGTCCTTCTTCACTGAGCTGGACTGGAATCGTCAATTATGTAGCCAGTAGGTGATGCAACGAGCGTGCGTAAATGGCCGGCATAGTTCCTGTTGTCCTATTCATTGGAGCCGGCGGGATGACACATTCTTTTTCTTGGCGATGATAGTAGCATTATCCCACTCAATGGTGTGATTATGGTCATCCGCATGCTCAGCAATGGCGTTCGTCGTGTGACTGTTATTAGTCACGTCACGTTGGTGCTTCCTGAGCCGTCGGGAGAACATTCCTGTTTCACCAATATACACTTGACATTCAGAGCACGGTATCTTTTACACTACACCTGGAACGATTCACTTGGCAGCCTGTCTTTTACATTCACGAGCTGGTTCTGGAGCTTGCTGGTCAAGACATGCGCAATGCGCAAATCCTATCTTGAAAATACGCGTGAAAGTGGCTCGCTGATTCCTTCGATGTAAGGTGTGGCTGCATGTGCACAAGTTGTCGCGCTGCTCTGTGAGCTTGATTGTAGCATCCGCTTTCCAGCTTTAGAGATAAAACAATCAGGATAGCCATTGTGGCTTAGCTCCCGGTGGATCGTCTGTTGTTCCTTCTTTAGTGCATCGCGATCTCAGCTGACCCGTACGGCCCGTGTTACCAAGGATGACACTACAGATGTCTTGTGGCTGATGGGATGATGCGAATTAAAACTGAGATAACGACCTGAGTGCGTGGGCTTCCTGTATACTTAGAAGGCAAGGGAGCCCCCATCCCGGCACGCCTTAACATCCAAAAAAGGCAGCATGTTGTCCTTCTCGTGTGCAACGGTAAACTGTAAGTTCGCATTCTGGGCGTTCAGGCAGTGCAAGAAGTGTTAAATGTCTCGCTTCTTCAAAATGCAGAAGCAGTCATCGACGTGCCGGTTAAACACTTTGGGTGCTGGAGTGAACATTGCCAGGACCTTTCCCTCCAAGGCTGCCATTACTAGATTAGCTGTAGTGACTGATATTGACACTCACATCGCCGTACCATGCGTTTGCTGGTAAATGCCACCATACGAAAAATATGTGTTGCTGAGACAAAACCGCAGCCACTCGCTAAGTTCGAAGACATCAAAGGGGCTGCGACCGGGAGGACCACTGTCTGCTTTTAGGGCTTCTTCGCACATGGTTACAGCCAAGTCCACTGGGACACCTGTAAAGTGTGACGTGACGTCGAACGAGACCACAGTGTCGTCTTCACTCAGTGTGACGTCCTGTACCTTGAAAACAAGATACAATTTGGCACTGCTCACTTCCCAACTAGCAAGCTCCGGAAGCAGCTCATGAATGTAAAAGACAGGCTGTCGTGTGAATCATTCCCAGGTGTAGTATATAAGATACTGTGCTCTGATTGCTGTCAAATGAATATTGTCGAAACAGGAAAGTTAACCCGACACCTCAAGGAGCACCAACGTGACATGACTAATAAGTAACATGACGAACGCCATTGCTGAGCGTGCGTAATATTATAATTACACCATTCTGGGATAATGCGACTATCATCACAAAGGAAAAGAATGTGTCATCCCGTCGGCTCCTAGAATAAGACAACAGGAACTATGCCTGCCATTTACGCGCCCTCATTGCGTGACCTACTGGCTACATAATTGCCGACTACCACTACAGTTCCGTGAACAAGGAACCCATATGCGGTTCCAAAACACCAGATAATTTCTTCAGACCAACACTTTTGTCGAACTCTTGACTATGACTAGGTAAAATGCAACAGCTGCAGTTAGTGTCATCAAAGGGTGACACAAGCCTGTCATATATCACCTACAATGAGAGCAACGTGCACGCTCTCACCAAAGGTAACAATCAATGTGTACCTTATTTTACTAAATGACAGCTACTCACTTTCGCAAACCACTTTAAATCTCAGAATCTCACTTTGTGCTCATTGACAGTGTCGAAGGACATTGATTGCAAGTGCATTTGCAAATTGGACAGACTGCTCCTAGACTACATGTAGGAAACAAAGTCATACCTTTTTATTTAACTGATGCCATAGGGTATGCTAGCAATAAAAAAGAAAAGAAAATGAAGCTTTGGGCCTGCTCATCCAGTCCAACAGTCATGCACGGAAACACTAGACAGATGGAAATCGTAGAGAGACTGTTGCAGCTAAACAGAGAAGTTCATGATTGAATTATGCAGGAATATGTATATCTTGACTAAGAAGTGCTGGCTTGGCGCGAGCAGAAAACTAAAGAGTGAGACCTGTGCTCTAGTCGTGCTCTAGCACCCAGGTCGGTAAAACCTTTGTTGAAGTACAGTTCAGGCCACACAAAGTTAGTAAAAAAATGCTATTGCTTTTTCCTGCCTTCACTCTGCGACCTGACCAAATCTTATCATTTAGTGGCTTGGTGAACAAATTGACGCAAGCTGGTTTTCCGCTTGAGTTGCTCTCTGCTACCTGCGAGAAGCTACTAAAGAAAATAAAAAAAGGCGGCAACAATGAACCTAAGCCAGCCCAAATAACAGCAAGAAAGTCGCTGTGATAGCATACATTCATGGACTCAAGAAGGTTGCCAACCACTTCGATGTACGGGTTTTGATTTCGGCGCGGAACAAGTTGAGCAGACTATGTGTGAAGGTGGACCGCCGCGCAAAGAACAAAGAGGTCGATGTAACATTAGGTTGCACTGTTAAGCATGCCCACAGCTATGTACCTAGCTGCTCCTGCGTTGTTTATTCAATACCTCTGTCATGCAACCGCGTTTACGTGGGGCAAACGGGGCGGTTGCCTTAATGTGCGATTAAGGGAGCATTTTAATTCCTTGAAAGGCCCCGCTAGCTCTCATCTATCAATGCATTGCCGCGATTGTGGGTGCACTCCTGTTTTTGGCTCTTCTTCTATTCTGTATAAACACAGAAGCCAGAAAGCACGTGAAATTGTTGAGGCCGCTCACATTTCTAAGCTGTCACTTGCATGTGTCAGTCAGGCATCGGTAACACTACATGATAAGGAAATTTCGTATCTTGGGATTACATGAGACATGTGACGTGTGTGCTTTTGGTTTTGAGCGAGGAAAGAAGAGCAAGTGTTGTTTGCGCATGTACCGTTTGGCGGTGTGATGCATATGTTTTATTTCCGATTAAAGATGCTTAGTTGAAAGTCAGCGCTTGTACTTGTCTGTTCTCCCTGTGTGCATCGTCTCGTTTTTCGCGCTGCTATTTTTCCATGGATCCATTCCAACTGGCCCAGCTTTCTACACTTATGTAGTGATGTTTCAGCACGCAAAACGAGAGCCTCATTGTAAACAAGGCTAACATTCTGGGTGCCAAAGAGTCAATACAAACTTCCACATCTTGTGGTCGGCGTCCTCGTGTTTTTATTAAATGATTCTTTCCAACCAAATTCGTGCCAGTCAAAGCCTTGATTTCATCCACGAACCCTATATACAGCTTGTCCCTTGTGTAGTAGAGCGACACCTTACAGGCACGTTTGACCGCGTTGGTGTTGACCTCTACGGCCCCCCTTCCGTACAGTGGTTCAGGAAACCGGCGGGATTACTGTCAGCGTCAATCACCTGACACGCTATGCTGAGACAGCAGCTCTCCCGGCAGTGACCGCCGCAAAGTTGCTCTTTTCATTCTTCGCAACTTCGTTCTAAGCCAAGGTGCTCCGCGGGAACTACTCAGTGATAGGGGTCGTGTTTGTGTTGGATGTCATCCAAACCCTCCTCGCTGAATGCAACATCATTCACCGGAAATCGACCGCCTACCATCCGCAGACAAATGGTCTAACCAAGTGGTTAAACCGCACATTCGGTAACACGTTAAGGATGTGTACCTCTTCCGACCACACCACCTGGGACACCGTACTGCCTTTTGTTACCTTTGCATACAACAATGCGGTGCAAGCGCCTACCAGCTTTTCCCCCTTCTTTCCTTTGTACGGCCCCGAGCCTTCCCACCCACTGGACACCATACTTCTGTACCGACTTGATGACTCCGAGTGCACTCACATTTCTGAAGTCGCCCGATACACCAAAGACTGCCGCCAGTTGGCTTGTTCCCTGACTAGCGAAGCTCAAGGTCGACAAAAGACACTGCATGACGACATTCATCACCCAGCTCCCACGTTTGCTGTTGGCTCCCTTGTTTGGCTATGGGTACCACCCCACGTCCCTGGCCTCTCTTCTAAACTTCTGGCATGGTACCATGGTCCGTACCGTATCACTGATGCCACCTTGCCAGTGAACAACATTGTCAAGCCCCTCAAACAATCCACCGTCAAGGAAGTGAGACCGTACATGTCGACCGTCTAAAGTCATACTACGACCCCGTCATTCTACCTACTCCCCGAGTCGCCAGGATGGCTACACTTCACTCCAAGGGGTATTGTAGTGGAGCAGATGTACCAAAGGGCACAACAGGGACGACAAAGGGGACGTCTGTGAAAGAGGGCGACAATAGGACTGGTGCTGTGCGAGAGCTTGTGCCATCTTTGCCAGCCTTGAACTGCTTTATCATGCGGTCCTTATTCATTACGACCTTATAGCCTATATAAACCTCATCACACGCGTAACTTTAGTCAAAACTTTAAAAATGAAAGGCACTCATTAATTATGCTTAGCTACTCAAGGTCCTAATTATTGCCTGGAGATAAAGCATGATTCCGGAGTTGTAGAGCACTTTCAGAAACCATTAAGTGATTTACTTCCTGGATAATGCTTCGCAGATCCATTTTAGTGAACAGCAAAAAAAAAAAATACATGCCATGAAATGTGAGAAGAAAACAAAGCCACGTGACAGAGAACTTGCACACTGTTATCATGCCGCTCTTTCAGAGCACATCTGTGAAAGTATATTATGTATACAGTATATCGTACATCTATGCATGATATACTGCGAATCGTAAGCAGTGCAGAATAAGTCACAATCAAGGTTACAACCACACAAGGCCTAGGCGGTTCTGTGGTAAGTGGCTATTGAATAGTCTGCTTAATTGCAACAACTTGTCTAGAAACATGTCTATACAGATTACGTGCTATGCGACGCCATCAGGCAAAAAAAAAGGGGGGGGGGGATGTTCCGCATTTGCCATCACGGCTACGAGCAGTGCTAGCACTCCCTGGTTTTAATGCACAGATATACCCCATAAAGTGGACAGTGGGACGACTGCAACCATAGCTCAATTGCTAGAGCATCATTCGCATTATTAGAAGGTTGCAGGTTCTTTTTGTCCACTTTAATTTTTTCACATGTATGTCATAATTACTAGGGAAAAACGTCCCCTACACTTTTGGTGGCTTGATTGTCTGTAGGTTCTCATTAAGGTTGTGTCTAACAAAGCAAACAAAAAATGGGCCCTTAAAATTCCCCTTCTATCGTTCAGCAACAAACAAGAGAATTCACATATAATATGACACAAAAGGAAGCCAGAAAGAAAGCAACCTACCTACGCTACCACTGGTGCACAATATACAAATGGTCATCAAATACTACACACCTCCAATCTCCATGGTGAAGCCTCAAGTGATGGTGATAACTGTTCACCCCACAATGATAGGCTCAAACAGGCCACGTCATCCAGAAGCGCCTCCTCTGCAGTCTCCTTTTCAATAGAGTGGCAAGCGGCCTGCATGGCTATTCAGAAAATGGCGTAGCTCAGCCCTCACACAGTTTTTACAGACCAACCTAAGCAATTTATTAGGCTTTTCTTATCCATATCTGCTAACCATCCGACACTACCAACGTTTTAAAACACTAAGAAAGACACTTGAGCTTCACCCTTAAAGTCTAGGACGCCATAGCATAGTTGGGCTGCATTTGAATAGCCCTCTTGTTCCCAAGCCAGGGTTTGCTTTTCGGTGGAAACCTCAACCATGCCACTTTAAAAATTACGTCATTTTTTGTTGCAATTTGTTCACTCCTTTTTCTTGATTTCCCATAGCGCATGCACTCTGCGTTGACATGGAGGTTGACAGCATGCCATAATCCCATTCGGTCAGCACGGTACATTTGAAACAAGAGAGACGCTGACCAGTCCAAACACACGTGTCACATTTCGGCTTCCAGAATGGGAGTCTTGCTCACAATGAATGCATCACCAGAAGTGGCTTGTTTAAATGGGCTTGAGTAATTGCTTCAAAGACTAAGCACAGATCAGTTTTAGATTTTTTTTAAGATTAACTGTGTTACAAGGAGTCAGTATGATAAGCGATCCCAGATGTAGCCGAGATGCTTTCATTTTTTTTTGTTGCAATGATTCTTGCGTTGTCTCGATCAATCTTGTTCTTCATGATGGCGTGTTCTGCTAAAATGTTGTCGAGATACACACTCAATCTTTACATCACGGGCATGCCGCAGCAGACACTTCTTGTAGTTTCCTGACTCCCATATATAAACACCCTTGCAGTCTGCGCAAGGTATCTGGTAAACAAACCGGGGAAGCGCTCCCTGGGCAGGCGATCCTTCGCTCTCACAGGTTGACGGCACATCTTTTTTGGATGGAATGTGTGCCACATGCACATCATACTCACATAGGACACGTGCCAAACATTCGCTTGTTCTAATATACGGTACATGGACTCGCTGCATAGAGGCGAGAAGCAGGCATGTCAATGTTACCCATCATAACAGTTAGCATTCCCTTGTGCTGATAAAGTAGAAGAGAACCAAGTTGGGCTAGTTGTTTGACCTTCATTTCATAATGGTTTAACTGTGCTAAGACAAGGACAAGGCACGTACTGTATTTTTCTTTCTCTGGTGTCCTTGTCTTAGCGCAGTTAAACCTCTACAGCTGATAAAGTGCTTAGGGTATCCGCAGTTAGAGAAGTCGTCCCATGTCTTTGCCGTGTTCACATTCTGTGTCTTTGAGCAATTTTTTGGCACACTGCAGTAGCATGCTGTCAACAGCCCTGTCATGGGCGGCGCAGCGCACAGAGGTGAAATTCAGATGTTGTGACGGGGACACGTTGACGCACCTCCTTCCCGCCATCCCCCCCCCCCTGCTTCTACGAAGCGAGCCCCTGTACAGTCTATTCCTGAAACAAGCTAATGTATGGCACACATAGGTCGGCACTTTAAGGGAGTACTCACTCAAACTCACTCACCAAAATTTTTTCAGCCTTCGCACTCACTCACGTCCACTCACACTCATGAGTACTCACTCACGTTCACACTCACGACCACTCACACTCATGACTTCTCACTCACGTCCACTCACACGCATGAGTACTCACTCATACTCCACTCGCCACGTTCAAATGAGTGTGAGTTGAGTGCACTCATGAGTGAGTGTGCCGAGCTATGATGGCACATGTCCTACGTGAGTATGACATACACGTGGCACACAGTCTACCCAAAAAGGTGTGCCATCAAGATATGAGAGTGAAGGACTGCCTGCCGAAGGAGGGTTTCCCCAGTGTAGTTTACAAGATACCTTGCGCAGAGTGCAAGGGTGTTTACACCGGTCAGTCAGGAAACTACAAGAAACGTCTGCAACAGCTTGCCCATGGCATAGAAAATAAGAGCGTCAGCAACAACACTTTAGCTGAACATGCCGTCATGAATGACTGCAATATTGAGTCAGACAACGCAACAATCAATCGCAACCAAAAAAATGACAGCGTCTCAGCAACATCTGGAATTGCTTATCAAACAGACCACTTGTAACACAGTAAGGGCTGGTTCACACCGGCGACCAGTCACGCGACCAAATTAGCCGCTTTGCGACTGGTCCCAAACAGTCGCTTTGGTCGCAAAACGACTGCTTTGACTCAGTCGCTCGCTGCGCGATTTTTCAATCGCAGGACGGCTAGCATCAATCAGCGAAGCCCAGAAGTGACGTCAGCATTTGTTTACATCCGGGCTCATTGCTTTTTTTTTATTGCGCTGGCCCACTGCCGTCAGATACAAACGAGTGCATTCCTCTGTGCTACCATCGCCACCACGGAGTGCTCGGCCGAGCCAAGGCAGTCACTTTGCGACCAGTTGCAAAGAGACTAACTTGGTCACGCGACCGGTCGCCTGTGAACTAGCCCTTAAAGGGACCCTGAAACGGTTTTGACGATTTTGTACAAACACATTGGGCCAGTAGACCAAGTCCTAAGGCTCATTTACAGACTAATTTAAGGTCTCTGCTTACACTGTGTAATTTATTACAACGCTATAAAGCTGCGAATCACTGCAGATCACTGCGGCTCAGCCCAACGCGTTTTCAACCGCCCCTTGCGAGTACGACATCCAGTGTGGGCACGACGTCATTGGGGCTGCTGGCGACGTCACTGGAGCTGCGGTGTGCGCACACGAAAAATTGGCTGGCAGGGTGGCGGCACCTGTCGGAGGAGATATCAACCACTCCGCGATGTCTCTGTTGCCAGACGGCGTGCGTGCTGCTGGGCGCACTGGGCTATGGTCTCCGAGATGCACGCAACCTGTCGGCGTGCAATCTCGGAGGTGATCACTGGGCGAAGCTCAAATCGTCGAGTGTGCTCACGTGAGCTCTGCGATCGCCAGCGATGCCAGCGTGTCTCATGAGTTGAGGAGGCAAGGCAAGGGGTGAGAAGGAGGGTATGATATAATTGTCCGTAGCCGCCTTGGTACACGGCGTGCCGCTAAATTTGTGGTGCCAATGGTTCGATGATGCTCTAGCCTAAACGCTGACAAAACTTCATATAACCGTTTCAGGGTCCCTTTAATCATAACGACAGACGTCTAAACCCAATCTAGACAGCGATTACTCAAGCCCATTTAAATGAAACACTTCTGCTGATGTATTAATTGTGAGCAAGGCTTCCCCACCAGAAGCTAAATCATCATAAATGTTTGTTTGGACTGGTCGAGGTCACTTTTTTTGTTTCGTATGTGTTGACATGTTGGCGCATTTCTTCTTTGGGCTGTGAATAAAAGTGACATGTTGTCACAACTGATAAACAGATCAGCTGATTACACAAGACAATGCAGTCACACAAAACTATGTAAACATGCAATGGGAATCGTGCACTTTATCACAATTGTGAAAGAAAAATAAACAATTTTGTTTGTACACTTATCGTTCCAACTACCACTAGAGGAAAATTACAATTAAGGGCCGCCCTTATCAAAAAGTAATTATGATGATTAGCACACATTGGCATAAAAGGATGTGGGAAAGATTACAGCACAGAAGCCCAGCCTTGTAACACTGAGCAAGGCCTCACAGCAATACAACCAACAACATGCTGAATACACGAATTCAACAGCAAGTCCTTTGGTTAATAAAGATAAGTGTAGTGCAATGGTGACAAAGATTTCGCTAAAGAAATCTTTAAGCTGGTAAGCTTCGTAGTCGCACGCTTGTTTTCAACTCTTCCTGAAGCATGAGCACTATGGTGCAGCGCATTAGAGAACATAAGTCGCTCGCACCTGTCGTGATCAATCCATTTCGAACATAACAAGTGACCAAGAACTGCGGTATTCGACAATTCATCTATATACTATCACAGATTCACCCCGTGGATTAATAAAATCTTTGCGAATCATGGTTCACGGATCTGCACACAGCGCAAATTGTAGCATCCACTGATGCATTCTATCGCGGAGACGGCAGCTCGGCGTAAGCACATACGGTTGAATAATAAGCAGGTTGCATGTAGCCAGCGGTCGGCCAGCGCTGGGGCATGACATAGTTGGTTAAACACGGCGTGGTTCAGCACGTCGCAAGTACAATGGGGGGGAAACATCTCTTCTTGGACTACGCTAGCCAGAGATGAGATTTCAAACATGCGCACAGAATACGCGGCTCACGTAATGAAGAATTTTACTTCACCTGTCATATGCAGAAGTGCGGTGTCGTAATAGCCGCCTTTGGTCTTCTCTTTGTTGCTCCCAGGAAGCACTGTAGACATCCCCAGGGGTGAAGTCGTAAACGTCCTTGCGGCTAAACCGCCGCACTAAGGTGGCCACCATAACCACACGCTCTCTGCACCTATAACCTTCTCGATCTTGTGAAATTGGTATCTCACGTAGACGAAGAACGGCATCTCAGTAACAGTTGACAAGCGCGCGATCGTTCACGCACACAACATCCGCCATGTGAAGAAATAAAAAAACACCGTCAGTGTTGCTAACAGAGCCGTAAAATGAGTGTTTTACCGCTAACTAAGTGTATGCTGGCTGTGTACTGACATTATATTTTCTTGACTGATTAACTTTGTTGTTTCAGTTGAAATGTTCTTGAGCTCTAAATCATAAATCAAGTAGTGACAAACATGAAAGCGCTGCTAATAATTTATTATACTGTCACAGCTTTTATACAATCAGTTCCGGTTTCGAACGACACCAAAGCTAGCTATTTTATCAACGGAGCGCTAACGATTGTCACTATTTTTTCGTGGGTTTATGGCTCTGGCGCGTTCTCCACGTAATAAATCAATAGTCGGAAATACCACGCCGGTGCCTCATTCCTGTACGATGTAATGCAACGATGTTTCGGGTCATTCGAGTACAGCTTCAGCGGCTTCAACCTTCTGCTTAATTGTTGTCTAAAAAAAATAGCGGTTCCTTCGAAGCAGTCCGGTTAGTAGTCACACAATGTACAAAAAAAAAAAAGAAAAAAACAAGAGCACTAAAAAAAAAAAAGAAGAAGAACCAGCGAGATTCGAACTCGCGACGTTACGAACTGCCTCCACGTACTGTGCAGCGGTCTTACGCACTACGCCATCAACGCAGTCGGCTGCAAAGCGATTAACAACCAGATTTGTATGATATTGAATATACGTTGCGTGTTCTGTGCGTCTTAATCATACTTCCGTCAGTACAGAAGTGACAGCCCCGGGGTCCGGGCCCGCGCCCGTCGAGGTGTTGGCAGTGTTGGCCCGTCACGGTAGTCGGTTCTACCAGTTCCACCTCCGAACTGGCGTTATCGGTTCTATTTGGAACCGACTCAACATCGAAGTTCCTCTACAGACTGTGTGGAGCCAGAACAAGAATCGTCTGCTACTCTAGATGCTTCTCAGGTAAGTTCTATTTTAAAATGACTCTCGGCGCCCGGCATTATCAATGTCAATTCGCACACGGAGCCGTCACGTTCGCGCTCATGTGAGGCAACAGCTTCTGTCGTCGTAAATGACAGCTTTCCTCCTCGGGGCGATGCAGTCAGCTGTTTCACATCTATGTATCAGCTGGGCGCGCGGTGCGAGCGTTTTGTCCAGAATTTCGATCCCACAAATGCGGGAGGGAGAGGTGAGTAGTAGTAGTGTTAATTATGGCAATAACGCTTAACTCTGCAGCCCAATAGGGAGCACGGCGCTGCGTCAAGGGGGGGCGGGGGGCGGTGAAAGAACACGGGGTCGGTGCCTGTATGTTAAAGAGAAGAAGTGTGTGGGTAGTGTGCATTCACTTTTTTTTTTTGGCGGGGGGGGGGGGGGGCTGTCAGTGGGCATCCCGCGAGGGAGGGGCGAGAGGGAGGGAGTACTTGCTTGCCCTTGAATTTCGGCTCTTACTACGGGGGACTGGCCACGAAACTGCGGTTAATACATGAGGGGCGATATCTAGGATTTAATGCCTGCGCAGTACCACTGCCGCCCGTTCTCTTCAACTCTTGTCCAAGTGGGCTTGCGAGGAAGTTCTTTTGCTTTTTTTTTTCGTCGTCTGCTAACTCGCACAAGTGTTGCCACATCTAGGACAGTTTTGTTTCCACTTGGCTTGCTTATAATATGAAGATTTAAGCAACGGATTCTGTTCCTATTTTTGTACCCTATTTTTCCTTCCTTTCTGCCGACGAAGAATGAAGTAATAAGCACCTGGCACGCAAATGCAACCACCTGACACGCAATTGCACGGTGTTGATAGAGGTAATAGTAATGTTTCGGTGGTCATCGACTGGATGGCCTTTCAAAAGTGCCCATTTGGCTCGGATATCATTTATTAGTAGCAAATCTAAGACACCAGGTGTGCGAGGAATGTTCCATGCACTTGCAATGACGGACACATTTCAACAAAGAAAATGAGTTACTGCAGCTGTGTTCATACAAACATTTACACATTAGTGCTATGCAGAGGCTTCTGAAACAGCATTGCACCTACATTAAGCAAATGTCCCTGATTTAATGAAAGGAATGTAGTAATGCTCAGTAGTGCAAGCTGAGACGGGAACAATGATTCCTAGCCTGTATTATTTCCGTTTAAGCTACTGTGTACTTTTCACGTGTAAAAAACTATCCCAATAAAAAATCCTTTCAAGGAATAATAAATGAGCTGTGCTGTGATGTTAACCCTTTCATTTGGTATTCCTTGCTACTCAAAATTCTGAGCAGCTGTAAAAAGGACAATGATAGTCAGAGTAAATTGGTGTAGATAAGATTTATTAATACGCTTTTCTTGCCAGAACCATGAATGGTTTGTTCTCATGACTTGTTCGGTATTACAGCATCTGTGATCTCTTTGTGCTCGCATCACTTTGCTGTAATCATTGTCAATTTCACATCTGCTAGCTGTCATGCTGCGAGTGCTTGAAGCCCAAATATCATTAGAGCTATTTTGCATTCAAAAGTGACACGCAAGGAAATGGACTGTCGCATGACCAGATCACTCGTTTCTCTTGCTAGATTGCTCAGTTGCAGAAATCTAGAATACATTGCTCGTTAGCCAGAATTTCTATGAGACCAGTCAGTAGCGCAAAGTTGGAATAGTATGTACATTATATAACGTACTACTGGTTGTCACGTGGAAGAAGCAAACAGCCAAAAAAAAATACAAATATGGTTAACTTGTTAGAGCACGTGTCATGCCAGCTTCATACCGGCAACATTGGACAGCTGCCGCTTTCATGGGTTTCAACTTCTAGGCAAAAGCTAACTCAGTCGTGTCGCTTGTTGCTTTGTCTGCAAATTTGCTTTTGTGCCTCTTACACTTTATGAGTTAACGTTAATGAATAACTTCTGAATACCGTCTCACTGCTGTTTTGTTTCTTTTTTTTTTATGCAGGCAAATTCAAATGAGCTTGCTGAGGACATTGTTGGGCTCAAAGATGAACCAAATGCACAGGATGAATTTTCTGGAACAGTCAGCAAAGTCCATGGTAATTTGGAAAGTAGTCAAGAGGCTCCTGAAGATGCTCGAGTCATCAACCCTGATGCTGATCTTTGATTGTATGGCAAGAAATTGAGCCACAATGCCTCCTGGCCTCTCTGTGAGCAGATCATAGCTCGGCAAACTCACTCATGAGTGCACTCAACTCACACTCACTCACACTCATTTGAACGTGGTGAGTTGAGTATGAGTGAGTACTCATGCGTGTGAGTGGACGTGAGTGTGAACATGAGTGAGAACTCATGAGTGTGAGTGGTCGTGAGTGTGAACGTGAGTGAGTACTCATGAGTGTGAGTGGACGTGAGTGTGAACGCGAGTGAGTGCAAAGGCTGAAAAAATTGTGGTGAGTGAGTTTGAGTGAGTACTCCCTTAAAGTGCCGACCTATGGAGCTCGGCACACTCACTCATGAGTGCTCTCAACTCACACTCATTTGAACGTGGTGAGTTGAGTATGAGTGAGTACTCATGCGTGTGAGTGGACGTGAGTGTGAACGTGAGTGAGAACTCATGAGTGTGAGTGGAGGTGAGTGTGAACGTGAGTGAGTACTCATGAGTGTGAGTGGACGTGAGTGTGAACGTGAGTGAGTGCAAAGGCTGAAAAAATTGTGGTGAGTGAGTTTGAGTGAGTACTCCCTTAAAGTGCCGACCTATGGAGCAGATTGCAAGTTATGTGCTAGTTCTTGATTTTGCTGTAACGACTGGACTGCAATGGATACAAGTGGATGGCTTGCTGAAGCTGCGTAATGCAATATTTGGAAACGATGTTTTCGCATCCATTGAAAGAAGTACCAACACCAATTTTCAAGGCTGACTTTGCTTTGTTATACAAATTTCTTTTATGTGGAGATGACTATGAGCTAGTGTGAAACTCGGGAAACATTTAAAGTTAACTTTAGCTTGGTTTACCTTGTGACGTTGACCCTAGTTTGGTGTCAGGCCACAAGTTCTGGTTGCCTCACGCACCAGTATCAGCAGTGTTGATGGTGTCAGGGACCAAAACAGACAAAATGGCTGCTTGTGCGTCACCAACAGAGCCAACCGTGGAAACGTCAGAATATCATGAGCTTGGGCGAGGATGTGATGAGAAGCTTGTATCATGTCGTGGCGTCAGGGTTCAGTAGGAACTAATACTAACGTGTACTTCATTTTTCAGGGTGCACTCATGCTTACTAGTGCGCCTTCTAGGCTCTTGAGGGCTTGGCCTTTCATTTGACGCTAAAAAAAACGACAACTGAAAATTTTTGCATCATTACCTTTTAATGCACATTTCACTAGCTCTAAGCCATATCATCTATGCTATTTTTAAAGTCTTGGTGAGTCTTTGAAGCCCCAAATATAAAGTTGTTTGATTTGCAATCTGCAGCACCTGTTGGCACTGCAGTCAATAGAAGCTTGCACTCATGGGACAGTCATGTCTTCACGTAGAAAAGAGAAGAAACTTTCATACATTTTCACAATGATTGTGTGGCTCTTCACATTGTGCAATGTGCTGCACTGTTGAACGCCATATCCATTGCTGTCATTGGGCCTAGGATGCCACGTCAATTTGCCCCTCTCGCATATATACGGATATGTGTTTGCCGTGCACCAAACATGCACACCATCTTGGAATTAATCGAGTTTTCAATATTTATTCCTATGTGAGGGCAATGCAACAATACAATACAATGCAGAATTTGGGTGCTTTTATATTCAAGTACCTAATTTGCACAACGTTCTGTTGAACTTTTCGGTTATTTTGTTGCTATGATCAAGCATGAACATTTGCCTACGACAGTTTATATAGTATCTTGTACATATCAATTGTAGTACAAAAGCTTTGTGTTGGTGTAATTAAACATGTATTCTGAAATAAAGTATACACACTGCTGTTTGGCTTCAGTTTCTGTGCCTTTTGTTTGTCATCAGTTGCACAATGTGTACAGATTTCGTGTTCACAGTAAATTGTAGGGCTGTCTCGTGTTCTTTAATGCTCTGGAAAGCACCTGGCCAGACTAGCTGTGTGGTGCCACATGAAGATGTGGTTTGTCCAAGAGAATACAGCATACCAGAGAGCGATATACATAGGTCAGCAAACTCACTCATTAGTCGACTCACTCATATTCAGATGAAGCAGCAAGTCTGAGGCGGAGTGCGTTCAGGAGAGTAATATTTTGGCAAGATTTAGTCCGAGTGAGTGCGGTTGAGAAAAATTTTGGTGAGTCTGAGTTCGAGTGAGCCATAAGCGCAAAATATATTTCTTGAGTGAGCCTGCGTGAGCTCCATTTTTTTGCCAACTTATGGTCCTATCTACTCAACTTCATTACTATCAGCCTTATGTCGGCTCATGTTTATACCTGTGTCAACTGGCATACTTCAATGCATGAGAGTTCATACTCCAGCTAAATACTTATTGATCAGAGGCATGAGTTATGGAGGGGGGTTGCCTTCATCTCAGCGCGCAATCTCTTTCATGGGAAGTTATTGATAAAAGTATCTCGTGCATGGTCGTTGGCATAATTTTCTCTTGGGGGAGCAAACCATTGTTTCATCGCGACTGGGAGAGGGGGAGAGCACTGGGATAGCTTGGGTGTGGGGAATTGCTTGAGTGGCTTGAGGGGGGGGCAAGTGCCCCTTTTTGACCCCCTGCCGATGCCCATGATCTCGTGTTAGTTGTCTTTCAATAAAAATGTGCTTACTGGATTGCAACCACTAATAACTGATATCTGAAGGTACGAGATCAAAAGGGGCAGTGGAGGGCACCTATTATGTTAGATAGCGTTAAAGGAGTAGTGACACAAATTTTAGCAGTTTTCGTATTGTTGCTCTTAATAAAAGTTCTGGTGTCACGAACACTAAAAAATGTATAGTTGTTCCGAGCGCCTTTCATATACTTTTAATACCGCTTCCTTAAAAAACATTTTTGGTTTCCATATCGAGGAGGTGTTATCATAGTGACGTGTAAACAGTGTGACGCAGGTCTAAGTCACAAGGGGACAGTAACACTTGATGTTCTTGCAGCACTCTGTAGGTTGCTGTTGGTTGTACGTGTTGCACGTATACAATGAAAGGTGAATTGACATGCAGTGGCTCCAACAGCAATTTTGGTTGCATCTCAGACGCAGTACTTGCAAATCCAGCGAGCGGTGCTATCTCGTCATGATAAGGTCTATTACGGTGGGTTTGTCTTGCAGATGCTGGTCGACAAAATCTTCAAAACCAAAGTAAAATATGTTATACATGCTTCCTGGCTCCAGCGTGTGGAGAGCGTTAACACATGCCAAGCACCCAGGTCGGAAAAGCTAATTATAAGTTAACGTAGTCATGAGTCGACTCGCTGAGATTCGGATCCAGCCACGAGTCTGAATGAGTCCGGCTAAGTAATATTTTGGTGAGTGAGTCTGAGTGAGTCTGGTTGAGGAAAATTTTACCGAGTGCATTCAGTTGAAGAAAATTCTGAGTCCAATTGTAAGCCCCATAGGCGTGCGCAGGGTTCCCCTTCACGGGGGGGGGGGGGGGGTAGGTTCATCGTAGTGTCCCCCTCCCTATTATGTCAATGTATTGGGCTGACTTTGCACCCCCCCCTCTTAGGTGAATAGGGGGGGGGGGCCGCCGCCCCCCCCTGCCGCCCCTGTGCTCGCGCCTACGGTAAGCCCCAAACACAAAATATATTTCTTGAGCAGCCTGTGCGCTCCAATTTTTTTTTTGCTAAAAGTGTACTACCGTACCAACCCGGAGTGGTTTTGGCTAAACACCACACCACGCTGGTGTATCCACCGGAACACACCACACCAGGCTGGTGTATCCACGAGAAAAAATTACACCAGGCTGGTGTATCCACCAGAATACACCCCACCAGGCTGGTGTGTCCACCAGAATACATCCCACCAGGCTGGTGTTCCCACCAGAACACATCCTGCTCCCACCAGAACACATCCCACCAGGCTGGTGTTCCCACCAGAACACATCCCACCAGGCTGGTGTGTCCACCAGAACACACCAGTGTATTCTGGTGTTAACACCAACACACACCAGAACACACCAAACACACTCTGGTGGGATTTTCAACTGGGACGGTCGCCCATCCGCCCTGTTCTGCATGATGTGCTGCGTGCGTTTGCCTGTTAAATGCCGTGGAACGCTTACAGAAGCAACGCCGTTCGCTCTACCGTTCCTGCTCAAACTCAAACTTCAACGCATGCAAAATCAAGCACTTCGTCTCATGACATTCAGTCATTTCTTAACCAATGCAACTACACTTTATCACAATTTAAATATCCATCCTCTTCATCACCTCTTTCATCTGAAGTTATCAATTGTGATGTATATGTTTTTTCGTGGTATTGTACATATTGATGGCATTGTCGTGGAAAGCTTTGTAAATAACAACGTTACTAGGTTTTCTCAGCTTGATAATCGTCTTCTGCCTAAGGTTCGCACAAACTACGGTAGGTTCACCACCACGTTTGCGGGAATCAAGCTGTGGAATTCCCTTTCTTACATCATTAAATCATCAACCACGGTACATGCATTCAAAAACCAAGTAAAGAAATACTTTTTGCAACAACTGTTTCCATCCTAGCAACTGATTTTTGTTTGGTACATGTTATATTGCTGTTTTGTTTTGTATTGTAATTTGCGATTGTTTTTCAATGTTACCTTTTTCTTTTTGTCTGTTACACATATACGCATTTTCGCTTTCGGATTTTGTTTTTTGCGCTGTTCATTTTTCTTTCTACCGAAGATAATGTAACCACTGATTGATGTACATATTCTTTCCCGTTCACATCATGTATGGGAGCCCCCCCCGACAGTTTTTAACTTTGGGGCTCCTTGTGTATTACCAGTTTTGTATGCGCTTTTCTGTAAACTAATATCGTTGATGTTGAATAAACTTGAACTTGAACTTGAACTTGAACGTAACGAGTTCCCGTTACAGTTACACCGATCCTGAATGGAACGGTGGCGTTCCTCCGTTCCTGCCAAAAGGAACTAGTTCCTGGAACGTCGTTCCTTGGAACGCCGTTCCGTACAACACTGCTGGGACGTATTGGTAGGAATAGCCAAGCTTGGGTCCACGCTTGACAAAACAGGGAGATCTTCGACGAATGTGCCATATACCACCTTGACTTCTTTAAGTGATGTCACTCAGAAGTAGGTGAGAGCCTGCGCACTCGGCTAAAGGCTGCCTTGAAAGTGGAGGGTCATGCTTAGACTCGACAATAACATCCCACCTGAGTTCGCCGATAGGTCAGGCTTCTGGTGTGGCTGCACGCAAAAGCAGGGCCACTTCTGCAACTGCCGCTAGTGGAAAAAGGTCGCATCAACGTGCTCATGAAATGGTGAGCATCGGGAACATTTTTTCCCATCAGCTGTGAATAGGAGGCGCTTTCGGTGTCTCCCTTTCATATGCTGTGGTGTCGGATGCGAACGACGCCGAGTTGTGAGCCTGGTCGCAGTTGTGTATCCACACGGGTAGAGCTTGTTAAACTGTCTGCAGGCGAAGTGCAATGAACAGTTGCAACGTCGGTGTGGTGCCCCGCCTGGGCTTCATCCTTCGTACCGGTAAGGTTGGACTGGGTAGTAACAGCGAGGTTGCAGTTAATCCTTGCAAAATCAGCCATATATTGAGTGCTCCACCCCGCCAAGGCCTCCTGCATCACCCCTTCGTACGTATGCCACGTAGCGACACCATTTAGAGGGCGGTCTATGGTGAGTGGTCTATGACCACCTACCATTTCTGCTAGTCCATCCAGGCATCTCGAACTCCAAAAGCATTGCCGGTCGCCACCCAATTGTCGGCGCTGCTCTGGAAGCTGTGAAACTCCGGTATCGAGGGCAGATGCTAGCAGGTGGTGGGTCGGAACTTAGCCGGACTTTAACCACAAGCAGCCAGTTCATTTTCATGGCATAACATTGCAAAAAAAAACCGGCAGATCCCACGCATTGTGGGAATCGATGTAATGCGAAGCAGCCATCAAGAGGAAATCATGCTGTGGATAACAAGCATGTCATGATTTACATATTAGGACCGGTCATCCTTGTTCGTCATACAGTCACGTCACGCAATACCAAATTTGGTGCATATCAAGCTAGCGAAACGGCCACAATCGTGCAATAACCGTGGCATCCAAGCCATGTTGCACATGACATATCATGATTTCCATATTTCCAGTTGCCATTTATGCTCGTCACACAGTCACGTCACGCAATACAAAATTTGGTTTATATCAAGCCAGGAAAACGGCCGCGAGCGTGCCATGAGCGTGGCATGCAAGTCATGCTCCACAAGACATATCATGGTTTCCATATTGCCACTTGTCATTTATGTTCGTCATACAGTCGCGTCACTTAACACCACATTTGGTGTATATCAAGCTAGCGAAACAGCTGTCAGTGCATCATGGGCGTGACATGCAAATCATGTTGTGCATGACATGCACGTCATGATTTTCATATTAACACCTGTCATTTATGCTGGTCATGCAGAAATGTCCCATCATACCGATTTTTGGATATATCAAGTTAAGCAAACGGCCGCAGGAGCACCAAGGCCATGTCATGTAAAGCATGCATGACAAGTTGGTCATGATTTTCATGATATGAGCTGCTATTCATGTTCGTCATACAGTCATGTTATGCCATACCAACTTCGGTACAAATCCCATTAACGATACGGTCTGGAGAGCACAAAGTCGTAGGCGGATAGATAGATAGATAGATAGATAGATAGATAGATAGATAGATAGATAGATAGATAGATAGATATATAGATAGATAGATAGATAGATAGATAGATAGATAGATAGATAGATAGATAGATAGATAGATAGCAGGGCACGCTCACAATGCATCACTTCACTTTACCGCTCGCAAAGTGCGACACCACTCCGCCGGGCAAGAGCTATGTGAGGGGAAAGTGGGGGATATAAAAGGCACGTTTGTAACGCCCGCAGAGTATGTGACCGTGGCGCAGCGAATGGCGTGCCCGGCAAATGTTGTCGTGGACTTAGAGGGCGTCAGTTCAACGCTTGTTGGCAGAACCTTTTATTGCGATAGCAATGATATGAACAGTCTCGGCTGGTTTTTCCCGTCGCCACCATGTCCCTTACATGTATATGTATATAATAAATATAAAAGCCACGAAGAAAGTAAAATATAGATAGATAGATAGATAGATAGATAGATAGATAGATAGATAGATAGATAGATAGATAGATAGATAGATAGATAGATAGATAGATAGATAGATAGATAGACACGCTCAAAGTCGCGGGAGTTCGCTAAGAAATGCTTCGCATTTCAATGAGATAATCCTCACACAGTACCCAGCTCAGACAGTCAGCTTAAAGTTCATAGAGTGAGCTATGTCCTGTCGGTTCAGTGTCCCGTTTTTCTCGCGGTTTCGCGACAATATTCATGAGCCAGCTCGCCAACCTAAGGACCTTTCTACCGAAACTAATGCGAGTAGCTACCGTACTGGCTTTGCCGCGACAAAAATGAGCTTCCAAATATCCGGCGTACAGGGAAGCAAAAGTGATCTCAGCATTGGCGCTTTTTCCTTTGTCCGCATCCTACTCTCCAATTCTTTTCAAATGAAGAGCAAAAAAGGGACAGTGGAAACTTCTTACGCAATTACAGGGAGAATGGTGCATCAATGTTTTCCTGATAAGGCGCTGATATAAATTCCGTACTCCTATGTTTTATATAATTTAAAGAATTGGGTATTAAAAAAAATGTCACAGTTTCACCGCAAGGGTGAAGCAATGAATGCGACAGCAACAAATTGTAATGTTATACGAAGTGAGGATGGAAGCTAACTCTTTTGGATGCGATCTCACGCAACCCTAGAAAACGCTGGTTTAAAAAAACTGCGGCCGCTTCAGGGACACTCTTCACACCACATTCTCTTCGCGTTGAGAGCGCAGCAAGTAGAATGGTATGCAGCCGCCCGCTGTCGGCTGCCGAGATGGGAGATAAGGCGCGCGCCCGCGACGACCACGCTCGTAAAATCGAAGGTCACTCGAGGGAATCCCCCCCCCGCTCGCGTCTTTTCACGCTCGTGAACGACGTGCGGGGCCGGTAGAACAGTTGGTGGGATCTTATCGCATGCGCCTGCCGACTCGTTTCTTCTCCGCTTCAGCCGCGTTCATCGCTCCCGCTCGCGCGCTATTACCCGCTGGTATAATGTACGATGCGCAGGGGGGCTCTTATCAACTTGGACTTCATACGCGACATGACGGCGGCGGCGATGGCAACGGCGACGGCAAAGACCCGTCGAGACTGTCCATATAATTGCTATCGCAATAATAGGCTCCCTAAGCAAGGGCCTAATATTTCTGCCATGAAGAACACAATAAACCAATTAGAACTTCCTATACGCCCATTGATGCAGTGCTCACCACTCATAGCATAGAGACGGAACGTCTGACCGTGCTCCGTGATGCGCAACCTCAGCCAGCGTGGCCGCGTATCAAAGCGAACCTGGTGAGGTGCTGCAGTTGCTGCGAGCGTGGCTGAGTGTCTTCTGCCGCACTTCTCACGCTAATGAGCACACCGAGCTTGCATTGCCGTGAAACAAGCTTCGCTTGCAGTGTCAAGTATTTGCTGCAGCGATAACAAAGTTTCGTTTTAGTGCCGCAACTTCGAGACTGGCAGACCATAAGCGATATCGACTCAAATAAAATTCTCATCAGTATACCAGGACATAGACGTCGCCGAGACTCTCAACCTCCCAGCTCCATCGTGGGTGCGGCCCGCAGACGGAAGCCCCTGACCTTCTTCTCAGGACTAAATAAATGTTCTTTGTCTGTCTGTCTGTCTGTCTGTCTGTCTGTCTGTCTGTCTGTCTGTTGTCGTCAGAATTTCTTTAAGTTACGAACGCTTACGGCTTGCCCTCATCGTATTTTCTCGTTTGTATAATTTTCACATTCTCCATTGTTTTGGCAGCTGTACGCGAAGCATGGATGACGCCGAGTTTAGACTCCTGCAAAAGTTAAAGAATGCGAACAAGCGAACGTACATTCACGTTCTCCTGAATCAGTCGGTGCAGTATCGAAACCATGACTTCATTTTTATTTATTTTATTTGTTTTTTTATTCAATATTGCCAGCATTTGTTACAAGTCAATCTTATGTTACAACGACAAAATAACAATGAAACACATAAACACCAACAAGAGTAATACAATGAGCAATCACGTCTGAGTTACTGATATCAAATAGCAAAGCACGCTAATTGTTTTACAAGAACAATAAAACGAACTATCAATAACAAGTAAATCACTTTCAAGTAATAAAGTACACCCAGCGATCACATGTAGGGAACAATAGTCGACAAAAAAGAGTCAGACGTTGACATGTACACCACCTTGGTTGGTAGCCCGTTCCACTCAAGTATGGTCCTTGGAAAAAAAAAGGAACCCTTGTACGTATTTGTTATGCATTGAGGTACCAAGATGGTTTTGTTATGTTTCGTCCGGGTAGGTCGTGACCTGTTATATGGCATGTATGCCTGGAAGTCTAGTTTATTCTGGCTGTTAATCATGTTGAGCGTCATCTTGAAACGGTACAACTTCCGCCGTCATTTGAGTGTGCAAAGACCAAATTGCATATAAAGACCTGATAGTGAAACGTTCCGACCATGTTTTTTGTAAATAAAACGAAGCGCGCTTTTCTCTTAATTCGTTCTATGTGATTAATCTCTGTTTTAGCGTATGTATCCCAAACTAATCTGCGTACTCGAGTAATGGGCGTATGAGGGACGCGTATGCAACTGCTTTTGTATTGCACTTACAGTGTTTTATGCGATTCCTCAGTAACCAGAACCGTTTTGAAGCTGTAGCAACAATATTTTTAATATGCGTGTTTCAGTTAAACGTAGAATCAATAGTGAAACGCAAGTATTTAAACTGATCAAACGGTTGATTAGGTTATTGTTCACATTGTATGCGTAGGGAAGTGGGTTTTTTTACGTGTTATTGAAGTCTGAGCGCATTTTACGGAGTTGAAGGTTGTCTCCCACGTATGGCACCAATTAGTTATAGCCATTAAATAGTTGTTTAGTATGGCTTGATCATCGACTGCCGATAGTGGTTACGGACACCGGCGGCTACGGCAGCAGCGGCAGCAACGGACAACTACGGTGCCCAAATAGGCCCTTGTTGTGATCTCATAACAGCTTTCGCAGTAAAATATCCAGAATGGAATGGGGTCCGAACCATGGGTCTTCTCCTTGGCAGCCCAGTATTCTACCACAGAGCCATGCTGGTGCTCGAAACGCCATCGCAGAAATACCCTATACAGGCATATTGTCGAGAAGGAAGCAGGTTAACATAGATAATATAGCATGACCGAGGAGTAAAATAACACGATGAGAATTGGGTAACCAGGCGTCCCACAATACGAATTGTGTAACGAGTGGGTCGTTGAATGCTTCCAACCCATTACAAAGAGCTCAGCCATAATTCTATCACTTCACCGCAAACCAAGTGACGAGAGCAGGACGCACGTACAAGGGTAAACGTACAAAGGTTGCGTGCGTCCTTGTAAACGTACAAGGACGCACGTACAAGGGCTTATGCCTGCATTGATACGTGCGAGCCCATCTGTGTAAAATGTGGAGCTATGCAGCCCCTCCTAGCCCCATGATCCTATCGCGCGAGAAAAGACGCTCAGCGTGCATCCTGTCCGCTAGATAAGCGTTCGTACAATGAAGGTACAATTCACGGGGTGCTGTTGTCAATTTGGACTTTAGAGGGGACATCCTGGTGGCGTTGAAGGCCAAAGTGCGTTGGGAGTGCACTTGAAATTGTTATCGTAATAAAATTCAGACACCTTGCACAGCTTCCCGTCTATTGCGTATTAGATATTGCTAGAGGCAACCACACACCAAACAAATGAACATGAATTTGGTAGCAGCTTCTTTGACGTCTGAACCTTAACAATACATTAATGTTCACACTAACCATATAGCTATCATTACACAAAATGTCGTCCAACGGGAATCAGCAAAGAAATCAAGGAACATAAGTGCTTCAGTGTGCCTTATGATCTGTAGTGTTACGTCGCACAAGGACACTATCATTAAGGAAGCTGATAGGGGAGGAAGCAGTGAATTGGGTCATCGACCAGCAGACGCGAGATGCTTACGGACAACTGAATAGCCCCGAACACTACTGTAAGCCATACATTCACCCATTCCCTCCTCCCCCCCCCCCCCCCCAAAAAAAAAAGCACTATACCTTCACAATTACCGACAGATTGAAGTCCATCCTGGTCAATCTATTGATATCTCTATCACAATTACAGTTTTTGAAACCAACGAACAAAACCGCAGGACGCTTCTATGTCCTAAATATTCACAACATTCCATTCACCGAATGCAAGACGCCAGCATTTCAGTTCTATAACAATGCCTCCCCCAACCCTTCGAACAATATTCAACCAGCACAGTTAGTATTCTGCATCCCAGGGTTGCCGTTGGTGGCTACTTTGCGCCAAATTGGCTACTTTTGGACCCCTTTGGCGACGAAAATTCCCAGTTGGCGCCATGGCTCTTTTTTTAAACTTGTGGTTTTACTTATTCAAAATGGTTTTATGTATTCATCAATAGTAAAGACTCTGTTGGTAATACCACTTCTGTTCTATTTGGCTAGAAATTCGGCGATAATATCAAATGACACAGCTACTTTGGCTACTTTTGGCGGGAGTTCTGGCGCCTATTCATGTCCACCCAACGGCAACCCTGCTGCATCCACTCCCTTGTCTACATGCCAAAACAATTTCATCATTTGCCCAAGTAACCTCCCCACTCCGCCCTACAGAGAATAATAAAGAACGTAATAACAGTGGCACACTGCCATAAAATTTTCTGGATACAGTATAGTGGTCACCGTTTTATAAACGGATATTCCCAACCCAGCTGGCTTATGCTCATCAATGGCAACCCTCTCGCAACGCAATGTGGCCAACTGTACTGAATAGTCCTTAGCTGTTCAAGAACTAAACACTCTGACATAACTATTTGGAATTGGAAGAAAAACTTCAGACCCCATAGGTGCGCTTAAAGGGTGATAACTGCGCTAACAGGGTTGACATCTTGTGGTAGAAACTGTCTCTGCAACTTGCAGCTTGCGTGAGCACTGGGGACCATTTATGTATACTTGTGGACTGCGTAAACGCTCACCATTTTTTAGGGCTCGGTCACTGATCGCCGTGTACCTTCGTTGCAAGCCTCCTTAAGCACACGTGGTCTGACGCTTGGTCAGAAGCGTGCGCCGACGTCAGCTCTCTTCGTAGCATGTGTAGAACGGTTTCTGACTCGCGCACCACTTTTTAACAACATAAAGCCTTTGGTGCCTCCTCCTGCGGAATGTATTGTAGGATCGGTGCGGCCGTTGCGAACGGCGCACGAATGGCACTAGAGCCATCTCGACGCCGGTCACGTCGGAGCGTGTTGGCAGGCGCACGTGACGTTCGCTACGCTATGGTTTCGTCTTAAAATATCGGTGACCTTATTGTACCATTTGAATCCACTTAATGGCACTAGAATATAGCGTTTGGTGAAGTTTCGTTGTCTTGGTCAGTCCTGAGGTTAACTTTTGTTCGTCGAATTCTATAGCTTTATTGTGGGCACGCAGTCCACTAGAGCCGACTTTTTCACCATCATACACTTCAAATGTGCACGCAGGAAGCGCCCACACATCCTCGTACAATACCCATGACATTAACTGAAGCCGCCTAAGATACAGTGCTCATAAACTGAAAGGGGAAAAGTTAGAGCTAAGTAACACACAAACTTTCGTTTCCGCCGTCTTCAGTTCGGGTCATATCGGCGTAATTTCGACTCGAACGCGTAAAGCAGAGCCAACACTATCTTTAGAGACCAGATTCGTCGTGACATGACATGGTTATCTCGAGCAATTGCGCATACCATTCGTTATACTAAAATGATTGATGTCGCGTTTGAATCCGTGAATAATGTACGTGCACACTGTCGGAAAGCGTGCCGCGGTGGCTTCCCGCCCGTCGCCGCCTGCGTCATGTGTGCACATTAAAGCCCCTCTGTCTTTCAAAAGTAGCGAAAGGTCTTGATCCAGCCGCAGCGCCCTGCGATACGCCTGTAGGCGACACGTGACCTTTTCGCATTCGCGGCTCGCCCAAAGGGTCCAGCGGGGGGCTTCGCTGTGCCGGCTGGAGGTACGGATGTCTGTGTTTTCAAACGTGGAGTAGGCAGAGAGTACTTCACTAACCTATGTGGCATTGTTGTTCCAAACTTTTACCTTTAACTGGAGGCTGAGGCAAATTGTACGCATGCTTTCTGGTGTCGCCACTAATCATTAGCAGGTGCGCTCCTTAAAAAAAACATGACAGCCTCGCCCGCTGTGATAGTTTCATATTCTGCATTCATTAGAGTCAACGAATAGCAAGCACAACCAACAGTCAAGTAATCAAACAAACGAAGATCAATATTTTCATAAAGTGCATTTATATGGCAGTGATTGTGTAGCGCCGAACTACATCGATACCATGTGTCGAAAACAGACGTTCATGTGGCGTGCAGTACAGCACACAGAAAATAGACATCATTGCCTATATCAACCTGTCGAAGAAAAGTTTAAAGAAACATTAACTGCGCTGTCATCCATTTGCTGCCCTTCCTTGTAAGGTTGCAGCTGACCTTTCATATAATGAACGCATAAGGGCAATATGGGAAGTGGCTGCGCAAAAGTTAAACACATGGACAATGCCCAGACCGGGCGATGCGCTGACTTTCAGCAAAGATATTTTCTTGAAAGAGCAGTTGGTATAAGACAAGGCAAAAAGGTTACGTGCAGTTTATTTATTCTTGTGCGAACAAAACACACAAATTCACAGATTTGTTTAACTGAATTTAAAACATATGAGATACTTCGCGTGGTCGCACTGAAATCCATGCGGACGGGTCTTTTTTAAACGAGTTCTTTTACTTATTAGTAGGGCTCCGTGTTTTCGAAGTTGATTTTTCTTGAAATTCCGAGCGTGTTTTCGTAGTTTAATTTTTTTGGAGGAAATCCGGCGTTTATCGGAACCTATTATTCGCAAATATTCCATTCTCCGAAATTCGTTGTTTAATTCCGCATGCGCATTATAAGTTGCTGCAATGTCTTCTGATTAATGTTATTTCAAATGAAAATGCGTTGCATTGTTGCTAATCATCCCGTTCTTCAATCCTTACTTTTTTTCTCGCTTCCTCTTCATTTACCCTGCTAATATGGCTGTTGATGTGCCCACTGCGGTTAACTCGCCAAAGCGTACTTTTGGAAGGGTCAAGCTGCTCCTCTGCGTTTTCTCCCAGCCTCCCACATCTTTTCGAGGGAAGCATAAAGACCCTATTGTTATCATTATTCTCAATACTCCGAAATTTTAGATGAAAAAAATATCTGAACATGAAAGCATGCGAACACACTAAGTGTATTCTGGAAGGCTTACACACTAAGTGTGTCTGAAAGGTTTGAACCAGGCAAACACATATACATACAAGGGCCTTACAACGCACAAATATTTGAATGCAAAGCACCTAACGTTTACTCGTTTATTACAACCTTAAAGCTTGAATAATAGACGCGAAGCATACTTTACGAGGTTTGCTGCCGCTGATGGAGGTGCGCTCCTATCGGTTGATTCTGAGCTTTGAAAATGCACTTTGAACGTTGAAAATCCCATTTTAAAATTGGAATTTATCGGATAAATCCGAATTGTGAAAAAATTTGACCGGCGAATGTTCATGGCATTTTTTTCGGATTGATCCGAAAACACGGGGCCCTACTTATAAGCCGCTTTAATAGTTCATCGGACGTGAGGGTCTAGTGGCATGGTGATTTTGATTACTTTATTGATTAGTGGCGTGGCCTTTGTTCCGCTGCTGCCATTGACAACGCAGTTATTGACAATGTCCGTGGCCGCTACCTTTGATAGCGCAGTTATATCGTAGCAACCATGTTGCCAAGGCACGGTTGTTACAACAGTCGCTGAGGTGACGAGCGACGACATTCTGAGAACTACTGAGATGTTCTCGAAGTGCGGTATTTAGCCTGCTCCTTTATGCAATAATTATTCCGCATAACATCCATATCAGATACCCTACTTCGCCAAGTGGAAGGCGTGAGAGCCTGTGCATTGTGTTAAATCTGGAAAGTGCCATTTTTTCAGTTGGCCATATATTGGTTCAATGATCTTCACACTATTATCAATCGTTGAGCCAACGCCTCGTCTATTTTATCAATGCCAGCCAAATGCGCCCGTTCCAGCCGTTCACCGTCTCCTCTAGCCCTTTCCTACTCTCGCCCATAGCCTAGCTTTCGCGTGTACTTTGCGTTCATGGGGGAGAGCACCCGTGATGCAGTGCCTCACGACGGAAATCATATGAAGTAATTTTTTGTTCAGTTGTGTGCAGATCCGTGTGGCGGCGTGTTGCATCCCTCGTGTTCACTATGCTGGCTGTCACGCTGGCTCCTGTAAGAGACACGGTGTTTTGAGATAGCGCGTCTCCGTTCGTGGCGCTATGCGGGCAACCAATGGGGACGCGTCACTGCGACGCTGCAGTGCATGCGCTGCCTTTAAGAGGTGCCTCACGAGCGCTGTGAGGCGGCGGCGGCATTGCTTCGAGCTACAAAGAAGGAGCACGAAGGAACAAATCGGACAGACGCATGATATTGAGAGGGAAACGCGTCGATCGCATCTCCGTGCGAAAGCGCTCGGAGGAACGTGTGACGCAAGCAGCCCCTACCCAACATGTGGCGTCGCATCACGACCACTCCCTGAACTAAGGCGGACCGGCGGCTCCCACTGAGGGCGAGCGTTTGAACTGGCATTGAATAAAATAGAGGAGGCGTTGGCTGAGCAAACTTTGTGGAATCGATGACCGCCCATGGTTACCTCATCTATGCTTTATTATTTGTAGAGATAACAGTAATACAAAATAAAAATTTCAGGAAGAGTTAATAATTGCCAGGACGTTGATATCGGACTGGTGCATCTGTTAAGGATGGTTATGAAGTGAAAAACAGGAAGAGGCGGGGATGTCACGAGCAGTTTAACCAGAAGAGATCTCGTTTTACTGCGCTAGCAATTATATAGAAACTCGGCTGTATTTTGCCGTCGGTGTCGCCGTCATGTCCCATATATATATATAGTTAAAATCCACAAAGAACAATAATTTTTGAAACATAATTCCGACGCGCGGAATCGAACCAGCGAGCTCTCGCTCCGCAGCGCGCGGCGTTAACCGCTGAGCCAAGAAAGCGCACGTCCTTCTGACATAGGAAGGGAACATGTCGCTATTTATATACACCAATTACCGCTGCTGGCGGTACGCCGATCTCGGGAAGAATATCGGCGTGTTCTCGGCATTACGAGCGAGATGGCGCGAAGACCGTGCTCGGCGCCCCGCTCGTTGCGATGCGTGCGTCCGTCTATAAACGTGTATTTTTGCCCGGGATAAGCGCGCACGGTCGCCCGTGCGCGCTTTTTCCCGCGGTGGGGGAGTTTGTACGTCTTGGGGTTTCACCGGATTTATAGCGTTGTAGTTACAGAGCGGAGGAAGGTCACTTCTTGCTCGCTGTTGCGAAAAGAGCGCGCTGTTCAAACATAGTGAAGTAACAACTGTTACACTAGCTAGTTCGCACTCATCATCGGTATACTTGTGCGTATGTGTTCCATGCGTCCTATGTGTTTGAAGAGCTCGTTGAGTTTCGAGCTGTGAATGTTTTTAGTTTGCGCCCTCGCGTTGTTCTTTTTCGTGCCTTCTTTCTTCTTGAGCAGCGCTCTGCACGTTTCGATCTACTTGTCGTTCTTCATGTGACATGCCAACTTGTTGCTATCGCATTCATTGCGTCGCCCTTGCGGCAAAACTGTGACTTCTTTTTTAAAGGAGTTGGCGACATTCTTATTTTTTAAGGTGAAAGCCTCAAGTGCATCATCCGACGCTGGCCATGAAAAGCGCGGTGAGTTGCACAGCGACTCAACTGACCTGTCCAGCACGTGACTTTAGGACTCAGGCCTGAGCGTGAATTGAAGTCACGCTTTCTTCGTAGCCGTCAAGTTTTGTACTGCAATACCACGTCAGAGCGTGAAACTATCTTAGAAAATGCGCTATATATTCTTCACGGCAGGCGAGGAATAACGTCGACGGACGTAACATTGAGTGGGAGAATCCTTGAATTGTGCCAGCCGTCACACCATCGGAACTGCTTAACGACTCTTTGGTGCAAAGCTTCTCATGACATAAAAAGGGGCTCCGCCACCATCATAATGACTCGCAGCGTGAACAATGGGAACAAATACGTAGGTGGCCACATTCCCTCATCGACACATAGTGGGTACTTCGCTAAAGTATGTAAAGAATTTAAAAAAAGACATACAGTGACAAAAGTGCACGCATGAGGCGCACAAAAGGTCGACTTGTTGCGTTTCCCCATATTAAATTCCTAATGCTTTATATTATTCACAGTAACTGTTATTGTATTTTAGTGTATGCTTTTTTCATGCTTATCTGTACACTTTGTACGATTTATGTTAGTTTTTTTGGGTGTTTATTTAAACATTTTGTATTATATTTTCTATCTTTACCACTGTACTATAGCGTTATATCTCTGATGTATGATTTTATAGAAGGTCTCACCCACAGTCTCGCGACTTTGAGACCTCCATCCTGTATCTGTATTTATCATATGCATTGCATCACTTCTACTTCAATAAATCACTTGTATTTCCGTAATGCAAACATGTAGTGATTGCTCTTTGTGGGTAATTTTTCATTATGGATAATTTGGACCATTTGAACACATGCTGTATATTCCCTGTTGTCAGATTCCTTAGACCATCGCGTGCACACTTTCCTTATGTTTTTCATATGTGTATTGCCTTCGACCTGCAAACATTTTTTTTTTTGTTTTTGCAGAGAAAGCTCTTTTGAGATCACAATCACAGCAGTTTTAGTGGCGTAAATGTCCGCCGCCACCACAACTGTCCGTAACCATTATCGCGCACAATGAAATGTGCTCCTTTATGACATCCCCCTGTTCAAGTGCATACTCGCTTCATGCTATTGAAGGTCATCTTTGAAGTCAAGGAATCCAGCCTGGCCCCCCATTTCTGCGGTTTTCCCACCCATCATATAATGTCCTGTGTCAGCAAACTTGAGGTCTGACGAATAAATAAATAAATAATGCCTTTCAGATATGTAGGGGGTACCTCGCTTCTACACAGAATAATCAATGAGGGCATAGTGGGCACTTCCCTACTTCTCCAAATTAGGATTATGTATGTCGTACAAGGAGGATAAAAAAAATTACACCATCTCCCGCTAAAGGGAACCATGTGTAGATGTGAAGCAGCGGGCGCTAACGCTTACATCGGCGGTGGCGTTGACGCTGGTGCTCATCGCAGCGCTGCGCAGGACAGAAAACTGGGGAGGCGCAAAGCACGCAGTGACGGAGCGGTGTTTCCTATTGGAACATGCCAATCGCTGCTAATGGGCAATGATAGACAGAAGACTCCGACTGGACACAGAGACCCGCAGTCCGCTTTTAGTTAACGCGCATGCTGCGAATTTTTATTGTTCAACAACGCACAGGAGAAATCTCCCACCGGCACCACCTTGGAGGTCAAGAAGAAGAAGAAGAAGATGTTTAATGGGAAGAAGGAGGAGAGGTCGGCCTGGAAAGTGGGTTTCCGGCCTGCTACTCCTCACGGGGGTAAGGGAAAAGGGAAAGATAGAGGGGAGGCATGATGAGAGGTGACTATGATATGGCACAATGAGTCACTGCACACATTGTCCTGTGCGGGGGTAGGAGAAGCACGAAAGTCTCTGTGCATTGGTTACGTTAGCACACACTCTAAAGACGAGCATCTAAGCCTGTCTCGCTGAGAAATCTTAGCAAGCCCTTTAGGGCTGCGTTGGGCGTGATCTACACGCTCCCAAGCACCCCAAAATCTTCTCTTCCGAAAAGGGGCGGCAGTCCAGACGATCCATGAGGCGCTTTAGTGGCTGTCTTTCCGTCTCGTATTGAGGGCACACGCACAGGATGTGATGAATAGTCTCTGACGTGCGACACACACTGCAGTTGGGGCTTTGCTCCTGTCCAATCTTGCAAAGGTATTGCCGTGTATATGCAACACCCAGCCGAAGTCTATGTAGTAATGTTTCCTGGTCTCTCCTTAGTCGGCACGGAAGACGAAAAGCACGACCAGAGTCAAGTCTGTGAAGGCGCTCGTGGCGATAACCAGGGTCATTCCATATTCGTGTCATAGATGTTTTCATAGCCTTAGACAGCAAGGTGTTGATGTCATATCGGGAAAAGTGAATCGATATGACTTCGCTGCTAGAGTGCGCCATTTTCGCTTCTGCGTCAGCCTGTTCATTCCCAGCAATGCCACAGTGACTGGGAATCCATTGTAGTGCTACGGTATGTCCGGATTGAGAAGCCTCAGTTAACATATGCATTATTTCGTACACTAGAGGACTGTAGGCATTTCCTTGCCTCATGTAACTGCTGATTAGGTGAAGTGCCGGCTTGGAGTCGCAAAATAATGTCCATTTCGCTGGACTTTGCTGTAAAATGTAGCTGGCAGCTTGTCGGACACCGGTCAGCTCAGCGGCAGTAGACGATGTCCGATGCGCTATTTTGAAGCGTTTCGTGATTCCCAGGTGAGGCACAGTGAAAGCTGCTGCTGAGGAGATCTGCGTGACAGAGCCGTCAGCAAAAATATGTACCGTATGTCCGTACATGTAGGCAATATACGACAAAGCGAAATGCCTAAGTCCAGCCGTTGGTATTCTTGACTTCTTAGTTATCCCAGGGATCGAAAGTCGCACGATCGGCTTAGGCATCGTCCAGATAGGTATGTCGAATATCACTTGTGGTGCATAATTCGAAGGCAGCAGATCTTGGTGCAACATCACAGCTTCTGAATATGCAGCATTGGGCCGTGTGTTAATAACGTCTCCCAGTGGATGGTCTCGGTGCCTAGTCAGTAATCTCAGATGTACTCGCAGTGGCTGGTGTTGAAGATAAACGCGAGCTGGACAAGCACGTGCTTCTGCAATAGCGCCCCATGTAGAAGTACATCGAGGTACTCCTAGGCAAATTCTGAGGGCACGTGCTTGAGCACCCTCGAGTATACGTACAGCAGATGAGCAAACGCGGGAGAGAACAGCAGCACTGTAGCGGAGGTATCCAACAAAAAGTGCCTGGTACAGTTGTAGTAGAGATGATTTCGATGGCCCCCATGATTTTCCAGACATATGGCGAATGACCTGGACAAAGCTGTCTAGTTTTTTCTCTCAGCGCAGAGATGTGCTTCGACCAAGATAAATCACGGTCGATGATAACTCCGAGGAACTTGTGGTGAGTTACCGAAGGTATGACCTTCCCATCAATCTCTACGCTGTAGCAAGCCATGGGCTTTCTCGTGAATGCCAGGGTTGCACTTTTCGTCGGTGACAGTTGCAGTCCGCAGCTACTGAGGTATGCGGACGTTGTCGATACCGCACGTTGTAGCTTCGTTTGTACTTGCAAACGCGTTAGACTCGTGGTCCAAATGCAGATGTCATCTGCGTACACAGAGACCGAGATTTTGCTTCCTAACTTTTTAACGAGGCCAACAAGTACGATATTAAATAATGTTGGGCTCAGGACTCCACCTTGAGGCACGCCACGAAAGACGGGATGCTTGTTTGTGTCACCGTCTGCAGTAGACATGAATATTGTTCGTTCTTGAAGATAGCTGGCTATCCATTGATGCATACGGCCGCCGATACCACAGTCTTCAAGAGCATTTAGAATGGCGTCATGCAGAACATTGTCAAATGCACCTTTGATGTCAAGGAAGACTGCAGCCGTCAATCGGTGGCGCCGTTTCTGATGTTCAACGGTCGTTACTAAATCGATCACACTGTCGATTGATGACCTTCCCTTTCGGAAGCCAGTCATCGCGTCTGGATATACTCTTTGCTTCTCCAGGAACCATTCTAAGCGCAACAGAACCATTCGTTCCATGAGTTTTCCTACACAACTTGCCAGCGCCACAGGTCTGTAGGATAGCATATCACGGGGAGACTTGCCTGGTTTCAGCAATGCCACGACCTTGCTTGTTTTCCAGTGTGCCGGTACAGTTCCAGTTGCCCAAGAAAGGTTGTACAAAGACAGAAGTTCTTCGGTCGCTCGAGCACCAAGGTGGCGCAGGGTAGCATAGGTGATGCCATCAGGTCCAGGTGCACTGGAACGTTGTGAAGTTGACATCGCCGCACGTAGTTCCTGCAGCGTGAAGGGATGATCGAGACTGGCTTCTGCTGTAGGGGGGTGCGCATCGAAGCAGTGAAACAACCGTTGTTGCAGAGCCAGAGAGGTGCATGCAGAATTCTTCCGCGATCTGCTTCTCGCTACATGTCCTGATGATGGCCAATGCGCGAAAGGGACGCAGTTGCTGAGGAGAAGATGGTAGTGCTCGTACAACGTGCCATATCTTAGACAACGGTTTTCGTGGGTCCAGGGTGGTGCAAAATGACTTCCAGTTTTGTCGGCCAAGCTTTTCTAAGTACCTCTGAATTTTCTTTTGCACTTTGCGAGAGGTCCTCAGGTCTGAAATCAATTTTGTTCGCCTGTGTTTCCGTTCAGCTCGACGACGAACTGCCCGGAGCTCTTCGTACACCGCATCAATCGGCTTCCTGGAATTAGGTGTTGTGACAACACGTGTAGCGGTCTGCATTGCTGTGACAATTCTTTCTTCAATCTCTACCGGCGAAACTATAGAGCTGCACGACTTTTCTAGCTCATCTTGAAAAGCCTCCCAATCTGTGCACCGCCTTTGAATGCTTGCAACGCCGGTATACCATTGTAGCTGTACGTAAGTAGGTAGGTGATCACTGCCATATGTTTCAATGTCTGCGCACCAGGCGGCAGATGATGAAAGGCACTGAGAAGCGATAGCTAAGTCGAGGCAGCTGCTGTACGTTGTGCCACGGAAATATGTCGGTGATCCGTCGTTAAGAATATGAAGGCCATTGTTGCTTGTGAAATCTAGAAGTTGTCTTCCCCGAGTACTTATGACACTGCTGCCCCAAAGATGGTGATGTGCATTAAAATGACCTACGATGACGTGAGGTCCTTGACTCGAGTCGATGACAAGTTTCAGGTACCCAGCGTCAAATCTCCCGCTCGGCGAAATGTAGCCACCAATGACCGATATCGTACGTCTTTTTTAGCTTCAAAGTGATGGAAACGTACTCATTACTGCTGTGCATAGGGATTTGGTTATGGGAATACGCGAGGTCACAGCGCACAAATAATAAAACTTTGCTGGGGTTTCCACTCGTCTGAGACGTGAATTGTTCATATCCAGACAGTCTGAACGGTGAAGTCATATTCGGCTCGCATATCACAGCAACAGGAAAGCGATATTTCAACATTCTCTGTTTAAAATCTGCGAGGTGACCTCGGAGCCCTCGAGCGTTCCATTGAAGTATAACAGAACGACCAATCCTTTCAGTCAGTGATGACGATGAGGCTGCTGACGCCATGATTTTGCTGGTTTTTAGATAGCACCAAGCACCGGTTCTAGTCCGTCTAGAATTTGCACTGCAGCCTTGGCAACAGGCGTCTTGACGCCAACAAGCAGCATTCGCAAGGCAAGGATCAACTGCCTAAGCATTGCCTTGATTTGCTCATCCGATGACATTCCTTCGACCTTGACTCATGCGGGCCGTCGCAGTTAGAGCATTTCAGGGTTAGATCCCTCGCATGTCGACTCATCATGATCTCCACTGCAGCGGGGACAAGTCAACCTGTTCACGCACACAGCGCTCACGTGCCCAAGCTTTTTGACATTTGCGACACTGTAATGGCCTAGGAACATATGGGCGGACAGGATGCCTCACATAGCCCACTTTCACATGCGATGGCAAGTTGTCTCCCCTCAAAAACTATCTTCACACATCTCGACCGTCCAAAACGGTGTATGTCTGTGATATTGGCAGCCGAGGAGATCAACGTTGATAGATCGCTGTCATTGATATCTATATCCACATCGGAAATCACACCAGCAATGGTGCAGCCTCCATGTACAATGAAGGAGCGCACAGGTATGTTGCCGAGTTGAGTCACAGCCTTCAATGCATTGAGGGTCGTTCGTGTGGACACATCAACAGCGAGTATGTTCCTTCTGGGATTAATACGGACCTCTCTTATTTGTCCTGGAGCTATCCTTCCAAGATAGGCCGTGAGAGCTTGTCTATTCAGGGAATTCAGGTTGCCTGTAGCAGCGATGGGGATGTAGGCGATTGTGCACGTCCGCGAAGGGGATGACGCATTGTAGTTGAGATCACTCACGCTTGAAGTCCTGCGAAGCTTCCTCTTCAATCGACGGTTTGTGGCCTCAACATATCCACCGTCGGATTCCATGTCATCCACGTCAGAGCAGCTCGATGACCTTGGCAAAGCCATGTTCAGATGCTCAGACGCACCACTCCGATTTGACGCTTGCAGGTCACCCCCCTGGTCTTGGCGGAAGAGGGGGCGGAGCGTCCGTCCTTGCCGTCGACATCGTACCCGCCACAGAGGCGTCAGTACGAGTGAATTTAAACAAAAAAACCACAAGCGTACAGTAACAGCAACAGATCAGAAGCTCGTCTTCTTCTTCCTCCCCTTGGAGGTCAAGATCCATTGCCATATATACGGGGTGGCCAGTGAACGGTTGTGCAGCGCGAGCAGTCGGGTTTTTCAACCAAGAAACTCGTTAGCAGACGCTGCCTGCGTCGGCGTCGCGAGGCGAGAGAGGGCGGGAGAGAGAGGGGGAGGGGGGGGGACGCGCATGCGCAGTGGGGAGTGTGAACGCTGCGGGCAGGGATGCCTAGAGGAGAGAGGGGGGAGCGTAGGAGAGGAGAGAGAGGAGGGACGCGCATGCGCAGTGGGAGTATGGACGCCGCGTGCAGGGATGCCTAGAGGAGAGAGGGGGGAACGTAGGAGGGGAGAGAGGAGGGGTGGCGCATGCGCAGTGAGGGTGTGGTTGCCGCGGGGAGGGATGCCTAGAGGAGAGAGAGGGGGGAGAGGAGGTTTTAAATGCGAAGCATTTCTTAGCGAACTTCGACGACTTTGAGCGTATCTATCTATCTATCTAGCCGCCTACGACTTTGTGCTCTCCTGGCCGTATCGTTAATGGGATTTATGCCAAATTTGGTATGGCATAACATGACTGTATGACGAACATAAATGGCTTTTCATATCATGAAAATCATAAATAACTTGTCATGAAAAGTATGATTTACCTGCCACGCTCATGGCGCGCTCGCGGCCGTTTCGTTAGCTTGATATACACCAAATTTGGGATTGAGCGACGTGACTGTATGACGAACATAAATGCCGAGTGGTAATATGGAAATCATGACATTTCATGTGCAACATGACTTGCATGGCGCGCTCAGGACACTCTCGTGGCCGTTTCGCTAGCTTGATATGCAACAAACTTCGTATTTAGGGACGTGACTGTATGACGGGCATAAATGACGTTTTAATATGGAAACCATGACATGTCATGCGCAACATGACTTGCATGCCACACTCATGGTACTCCCGTGGCCGTTTCGCTAGCTTGATATACACCAAATATGGTATTCAGCGACGTGATTGTATGACAAGGATAAATGACAAGTGGTAATATGCAAATCATGACATGTCATGTGCAACATGACTTGCATGCCACGCTCATGACACTCTTGTGGCCGTTTCGCCAGCCTGATATACACCAAATTTTAAGGTGAACGCCTTTAATGTATCATGCTCGCGTCCGCCCGCCCGTCCGTCCGTCCCTCCAGCCTTGCCCTGGCACAGTGCCAGGTGGGCGCCGGGGCGCGCAAACGGACGCCGGTCGCGTTGGACTACAGCGCTCGCGCTTTGCTTGCGTAACCTCGCATTGCCCAGCGTCTCTAATCATGCGAGGGAGACGCGCGCATCACGTTTCATTCTGACCGACCCCGTCTCAGTGGGCACAGGCGTTCGAGGAACACACTTTGAAATTGACAAATTGTCCGTCAATTTAAACGCTGGAACGCGGATGGCGTCTGCACGATGCGCAGAGCGCGAGAATACGAACGCATGCGAAATGGAGGCAGATTGGTCTCGCGTCTCGCTGTGATTCGAGGTAAAAAATTAAGCGAACATAAGTGGCAGGTGGTAACATGTAAATCTTGGCATGCATGTCATCTACGATGCCACTTACATGTCACGCTCGTGGTGCGCTTGCGTCCAGTTCGCCAGATTGATATACACCAAAATTTGTATTGGGCGACGTGACTGTTTGACGAACACAAATGAAAGGTCCTATCATGTAAATAATGACATGCATATTATGTACAGCATGATTTGCTCCTTGCTGGCTGTTTCGCATCACATCGATTCCCACGGTGCGTGGGATCTGCCGGTTTTTATTTATTTTTCTTGCGATATACTGTTTACCATATATTGAGGGTCATTACAGGGACGTGCGACACAAAGTAGGCACTTAATTATACATCGTAGAACAATAACTTAGGCATACAGTTACAAAAATTTATAAATGCTCCCTATTTCCAAACACAAATATACATTTCAACTCTTATTACAATAAATAACGTTCGCAATAATCTTTACAGTAAGTTACATAAATGTAAACCAAGTAACTGGATAAATTTGTTAACATTATTTGCATTGTTTACATCACTCGGCAACCGAGTCATAGGAGCAAATATGCCATGTTAGATTCACCCCAACGACATAGCGAACGCTTCAACCACAATCGGCGTAGAGAAGGACCGCTGCCACAGATGTTCCTCGTAAATTGTTGATGTAATAAACATGGTATTTAATAATGAATTGCTCTTAGGTCGCCTTGTGGGCGCCCTTCATGTGGCCATGACATAGAGTAACGTATACAATAAGACAGGACACTTCCATAAGCCCCTGCCGCTGATATGGGTTCGCGGCGCACCTAGCAGGAGTTGGAAATCTTTACAACTTCAGAGATTGGGGTCCTAGGAAAAGTAATCTCGAAGGCTATTTTCTAGCGATGAAAAAACTTTACACGACCTCCGACATCGATTTCGTGTGAGTGCTAGTCCCGGACGCTATATTTTGGTTTTTTAACTCGTTGCTGGCGTGAATCGAATAGCTTCGTGGTCGCTGTACCACCAGAGTGTCAAGTACACGATGCCACGGTGTGTTTATGGAGACATTTTAAATACACGTGACAGTCGTTAGAAGAGATGAAAACTATTGTTTGCAAGTCATATATTCTCAGTGCACTGCAGAATGCAAAATGCAAGACATGGCAATACAGCTGTCATTATTTGAGAATAAATTTTACGCAAAGAATAAACAAATAGGCAACGTCATGAAATACCCGAGACAGCAGTAGAAATGCTGTGAAACGCAGCAGTAGTTGCTGACGCAGTACTTGACTCCAGGCGGCATTCGCTGAAAAAAAAATTTTTTTTGTTTATGTCTTCTCTCCCGCCTTCGCACGAACTTTCTCCGGCGCACTTCACATCGCTATTTCGTGAAAAGAACTAACACTCATTTGCCGCAGCTAAAAAAAAAAGCAAACCTTCGGTGCCATACATGCGCCACTGAGGCAGGGGTGTTTATTCAGAAGAATACCCCGCGACCACGGCTGACAAACGTTCTTCTGAATTCATGAGTTGGAATTGCGCTCCTAACAAATCTTTCAAGCAGTCTGCGAATGCTGCAAATAACAATCCTAAGCACAACGGTACTCTTTCATGCAGTTTCACACACATGCATTGAATTCCCCTTACAAAAATTCTTATTGAAAAAACATAGAGAAGTTATTGAGCAATGTCAACAGATGACATTGAAAAAACATAACGGATCAATAGAAAAACCGTTGAGGAAGTTGTTGACGACCGTTGAAAATTGGCCCGCGACTTTCAATTGAAAGACCATAAAGCAAATCAATATAATCAATATTGATTTATCGTTGAGAGGAAATGAACTGACAATTGCGAATACATTGCGAATCAATGAAAATACCGTTGAGGAGGCAGTTGTTGACCAGTATTGAAAATTGGCCCGCGACTTTCAATTGAAAGACCATAAAGCAAATCAATATAATCAATATTGATTTATCGTTGAGAGGAAATGAACTGACCATTGCGAATACATTGCGGATAAATGAAAATACCGTTGAGGCAGTTGACCAGTATTGAAAATTGGCCCGCGACTTTCAATTGAAAAGCCATCAAGCAAATCAATATTGAGTTTTCGTTTAAAGAATGGTGAATGCCAAATTGATGTATTGTAGCGGGAATAAAACCTTTGAACATAATTTATGGTTACACTGCTTGTTTTCACACAGCGTAAGGTGCAGAAAAGATTATGCTAAAAGATTACTGAAATCTTTGTATTATATCTTCAAAGTCCATCGAAGCCAATACTATACACCAGTCTCCTCTACAAACAGCATATTCATACAGGTCATAATTTAGCACTGTACATGCCTCCCTCTACCCATTGAGGTAGTGTATGGAAGGTGCAAGCACCTGTGAGTTAACGACACCTTCCTTTACACTCGAGGTTACAACACCAATTCACAGGCAAAGCAGCAACACATGAACATCGCCATAACTTGTATTCTACTCAACTAGCATGTTTTAATATATACTAGCTGAGTTTCGGTGAAACTTGGCAAAAAATACAAGAAAACACAATTTTCTAAGTAAAATATTTATTTTTTAGCAAGCAGCTTTTGTTCAAATTTTTAAATATTTGCAGTTTGACATAGCAGAGTACTTCTCACTAATGTGCAAACCGCATCCAATATGAAAAAATAATTTGAACACTACAGAAAGCACCATTTAAATAAATAAAAATAAAATCTTAGATGACTAGACGTACCAGAAACTAAAAATAGCATGACGCTGCAGGTATGGGCACGCCACTATGGGATGAAATGTACAGGAGTGAACAGGATTCATAGTGGTTTTGAAGTCCAAATTCAAGAATTTTCAAGGATTCCTATTGAAGATTTTTGGAGGACACAACAAAGCATCCCAAATACCAATTTTCTGCTCTAACAAAGTTTCCAAAACAATATGGGCAGCTTTATGCATTCAAAGTACGAAACTTCCATTCAACCAATAAAAACCTAGAGACAGTGAAGCCAAGGAAGGTATAGGGGACATGACACGAATGGAAAGGAATTAAGGTGGATGAAAAACCAACTTGCCGCTGGTAAGTACTAAATCTACAACCTTGGGAAATGCTTCCGAAGATCTACCTGATCACATCAGTTCCTAACGTGCACAAAACTTCACGGCATTACGCAGCTACTAGGACATCTTTCATATTAGATAAGTCATTTTGTTCAGTTCCCACATTTCACTTTTTCAGTATTTAGGAAACTTGTTTTATGAAAGTGACGTACATACGACGCTTCTACTTTTCCGGATTACTGACCGGCTAAACAATAAAATGGCAATGACCGCTTCAAAATTTTTTCCCCATTTTCACAATTTCGTCGAATATATGTTTACAGTCATCACGCTTCTCCTGTTTTTGAAATTTGATAGGGATTGAGTCAAATGTGAATTGGACTTCTGCCAGTAGAGCAAGCAACTTAGCAAATACCCTAGGTATAAAGTCAAGGTCTTCATATACACAAAAGAGGAATAGAAAGCATTACATGGTAGCCAATTACTAAGCCTGTGCAGCAATGCCAGCAGCTTTAGTCTGAAGTACTTGCTTTCTAGCACAGAGCATAAGCTCTTTTTTTTTTCAAGTTTGCCTGCATAGGACAGTGGATGTTTGTTGAGCTAGAAGATCAATCACACGACCGAGACCTAGCCATAGAATGGGAGAAATCAGCACAAGCGCTGGAAGTGAAGTCTAGTCCCAAGAAGCCAAGTCGAGAGAAAGGGGGGAGAAGGCGGACCAGCAGGTGCAGAATTGAAATGAACGATAGGTCAACCGATGATGCAAGCAGAGGAAACACAGTAGCAAAGACATCACTGAGCACGACATGCTCCCCTCAGTTTGCTGGACGAATGTTTACCGACCATAAAAAAGCAAGTAGTATAGTCAATATTAGATACCACATGCCAAGAAATTCCAAACGTTTTCAAGGAAAGAAACCAATTCCAGGTTTCTCAAGGGCCCTGAAAATGTACTCTCCAATTTCAAGGGTTTTCAATCGTTTAGAGGACCTGCATGCATACTCAGTAAGGAGCAGATCACAATTTAATGTGGAATGTGTGTGCTATGAATACCACCAAAATACATGATTGCCTAAGCTTTATCAGGAGCTCACTTAATGTAACTGTGCATAAACATAAACATTACAATATTGCAACCCTTGACTAGTGAATGCAATTGGTGTTAAATTAGCATAATGTGATTGTTCATTCACTTGCACATTATAAAACCACAGTCATTCACTGTTAGTTGCACCATCCATCTTCGGCTGTTCTGGCGACTTCGGTTCCCCTCGACAGAAGAGGTGCCAGGGTGTTCTTTACATTCGTCCCGGGCGATTTGCGACAGATGAAGCCTGCGAAAGAAGGACAGGGCACTTATAACTAAAACTTCCACAAGAAAAATATAATATAGTATGCACAGGTCATAATGAAATTCTTTCATTAGTTCTGTGTGGGTGTAGCTGCAGTAAAGGCTGGGACCGAGCTTGTTGGTATCGTAATATTTTGAAAGCAGTGAGCACACGAAGACAAGGACAGAGAAAAAATGACACACAGAGCACTACTTCCAACTAATATTGATTGCAACAAAGAAATATATCCAGCCAAAAAATGAACAAACACAGGAAACGGTGAAGGAGACAGGAAAGCAGCTAGACAACCAAACGTAGTCAAGCCGTTTTCCCGTCTTCTTCGCCGTTTCCTATGTTCGTTAATTTTTTGGCGAATTATATTTCCTTCATGCAATGCACCAACTAGCCCAACGACCAGTGTTATTAGAACATTTATTGCGACACAAGCACGCCATATATATGCAGTTTCTTTGCTCATCTCGTGGTACCATGCATGCTCAAGAACAAGCCTCACATTGTTTCTTCGCTAAAGATTCGTTGCCGTTTCTGTGCGCATGTTGCTGCCTTTAATCTTTAGCGACAACTGTGTTCTTGAGCACGCATACCACGACATGAGCGAAGAAACTGCACATATGTATAGTCATAAATATTAGATAGAAGTAGTGCTCTGTGCGTCATTTTTTCACTCTCCTTGTCTTCACGCACTCACTGCTTTTCAAAATAACTGCAGTGCATCACCAGCATTGTGCATTCCTCAGTAAAGAATGCAAAAGAGGGCAAGAACAAAAAGTACGCTGTGCAAGAACTTTATGAACACCTTCAGAGCCAAAGGTGTGAACCATACTTTGCCATTTTAGCTGCAACATATTTTCCAGCTATACATATAACAGAAATCAAAAGAGACAGGGCAGAGCTCTTGCCTTCAACTAGTGAAATTCATTCACAAATGCAAGTTATCCCCTATGGGCTAACAAATGCTCCAACAAGTGTGCTAGAAAATGAACATGCAAGCAGGTCAGCAAAAAACTTTCACTGACGACAGAAGTCAGTCGGTAAGGTTCTTAGTAAAATA
>JALIZH010029472.1:0-16405 GCA_030522465.1 Rhipicephalus appendiculatus | reverse complement strand
ACGATCAAGGCCAGCAAAACCTGTAAGTAAGCTACGCATAAGTTGGCGGAAAGGGTTATTATTGCTATTCAAATTCACATTCACTTTCAGTCACTCGCGTGAAAGACGTGAAGGGCGCGAAATAGAAAGTGATCCTAACGTGCTAATTCACATTAAATCGCAGTAGTTCCACAACCGCTGTTAAATCAGATGAATGGGCACACCAAATGCAATATATTCTCAATAATATCACATGGTCGTGACGTTGATGAAGGCAGCAGTTGGCGTGTTTGAGACGAAACTCTTTATTTGAGGCGAACCTGTGCCCGGAAAATGAAAGGAGCAAAGTACAAGCATTTCAAGCTGTACCATAGCCTCAGGTACTTAGCGACGAAAACAGCGTCGGCCGTCGAGTGAACTGCCAAGCGGTGGAGTTTAAGGCTCTGTTATACTCCGACGGTTCACGGCGCGCTCGCGCGACGGCGTTCGTTTCGTCGCGTCACGTCGGCGATGTCATGCCAGGCGTAAATCCACCTGCCCTTTAGTGCAACCGGTTCCAACGTGACATGGCCCAAAGCAGCGGCCGCAGCCAAAGCAGCGCATGCGCAGCAGTTAGCAGAGAGCAATTCTAATGACGGCTAATGTATGCAAGCGAATTTCGATACACCGTGTCATGTAAGTCGTGCGTACATGGCATGCGTGTCCTAATTTGCAGCTTAGGACTTGTCACTTATGATCGTCATACATTCTTGTCATGGCATAAAAAGTTTTGGTATATATCAGGTTAACGAAACGGCCGCAAAAGAGCCTTAAGACCGTCGCACGTAAATCACGCCATTCATGACATGCATATAATCATTTTCATGTTATGACCTGCCATTTATGTTCGTCATAGAGTCATGTCATGCCATACCAACTTTGATATGCACACTTGAACTAGTATAGCGCATTAAGGAAAAAATAGAAATGGCCGAACAAGAGGACAGAGCGCTAACTTCCAACGCGGTTGGAAGTTAGCGCTCTGTCCTCTTGTGTCTGTCTGCTCGGCCGTTTCTCTTTTTTTCCGTAATGCGCTATACCAGTTCAAGTACGACGAACCAACTCGCCCAATCTTCAACACTTGTGCATCCCATTAGCGAAACGGCCGCGAGAGCACAAAGTCGTAGGCGGCTGGACAGATAGATAGATAGATAGATAGATAGATAGATAGATAGATAGATAGATAGATAGATAGATAGATAGATAGATAGATAGATAGATAGATAGATAGATAGATAGATAGATAGATAGATAGATAGATAGATAGATAGATAGATAGATAGATAGGTAGGTAGGTAGGTAGGTAGGTAGGTAGGTAGGTAGGTAGGTAGGTAGGTAGGTAGGTAGGCAGGTAGGTAGGCAGGTAGCTAGGTAGGTAGGTAGGTAGGTAGCTAGGTAGGTAGGTAGGTAGGTAGGTAGGTAGTCTTATCGAGGTAGGCAGGCAGGCAGGCAGGCAGGCAGGCAGGCAGGTAGGTAGGTAGGTAGGTAGGTAGGTAGGTAGGTAGGTAGGTAGGTAGGTAGGTAGGTAGGTAGGTAGGTAGGTAGGTAGTCTTATCGAGGTAGGCAGGCAGGCAGGCAGGCAGGTAGGTAGGTAGGTAGGTAGGTAGGTAGGTAGATAGGTTCAAAGTCGCAGAAGTTTGCTAAGAAATGCTTCGCATTTAAAACACCAGGTGGTCGAAATTTCCGTAACCTCCCCACTACGGCGTGCCTCATAATCTCAGCGTGGTTTTGGCACGGAAAACCCCAGATATTACGATTAAGCCTATGATACACCTACAGTGCTTCCAAGTGATTTTCTTCTAAAGTTGGTAGGATCGGCAGTTCTGAGTGCCCGCGTGGTAGCCATATTTGAGAAAAGATTGGTAATTAAATCTAAATCCTTTTTAAGTTTTTCTACGGACACATTGAAGGGGTGTTTTAAAACTGCCCTCCCGGAAGATGACACAGAATAATCAATTATGGATCAAATTTTAAAAAGGTTTCGACGAAGGTGGCGACATATCTTAAAAGGAGAGCTTTGAAAAACAGGGTGGCTGAGCAGAAAACAATTATAAATGTAGCCACACTAAGTGCAATTGTTGCAGCACCAGCTGATCCTTAGCTTTAATTGAGTGAGCGCAAGGTAGACGCGAAAAACATCATGTCGGTCATTACGGTAGTAATAAATCAGCGAAAAAGAAAACAAATGCAACTAGCGTTAACTTGCTTGCACCGTTGTTCAAGATCAATGAACCCAACAATTATTTCTTATTGTATAGTCAAGTTTGCTGCATGGAGCCGCCAATATCATTGATGGCCTAAAATATAAATCATTGGTCAGGGCATTTCGAGCGATTAAACAATAGGCACGGTGATTTCTCTTTGATTTACCGTTTCAACATTAAACAGGGTTTCAATTACACACATGAGTGACTCGTATAATAAGGTCATCACAAACCAACAGACCCTTTCTTTGTCTGCTGGTTTGTGATGACCTTATAAATTATAAGGTTCAGAAATAATGTATGAATTTACAACCATTATAGCGAGAAATCAAAATTGTAGTTTGTTTGCACCAATGGGTGCAACATGCGAGCTCAATTTATGGGGACGTATATGCTCATGTAAATCAGTTCGAGCAAAAAACGTCAGGGCTGCGCGGAATATACAGAACAGTTGCAGCGAAAGCTGGAAGATCGGCCTTTGTATATCTCGTTGTAAACTCTCTTGGAGCAACTACTACAAGCACACTTACAGTGCACCCACTATGCCATAAATCATAGCAATTTTTGTGGGTTGGAAGCTTTAAACGAGCCACTCGTTACGCATTGTGTGACGCCTGGTTGTTACTTTGCTCTTCTACCACACTATATTACATATGTTAACGTGATTCCTTGCCCGACATGACGCCTCTATAGGGTCTTTGTGCAAAGGAGTTTCAAGCACCGGCGTGCCTCTGTGGTAGAATACCAGATTGCCACGCAGAGGGCCCGAATTCAAACGCCCTCCGATCCTGAATATTTATTTTCTCATTTCGCACGATATCGGTTACGGACACAGGTGGCGGCGGCGGTAGTGGACAAGTATGCCACTGACATCGGTTGTTGTTATGAACTCATAACAGCTTTAGCTGTGAAAAAAAAACTTGTACTTACCAAGGAAAGCGACATGGCGAAATCAGCACACACTTCCAACACGGCGAAAGTACTGAAGCGCCATTTTTTCTCGGTACTATTCAAGGACAGGCTGGCCTTGGCCACTCCCAGTGCACATGACACTATCAACAGCACCTGCAGGATGGCAACAGTATTTTACTTTCCTTCAAAAATAATCCCTGTCTTAAGAAACGTGGTTTGGGAACGGGTGCCCCCCATTAGAAAGCTGAGAGGAGGACCGCTGATAACTATCCTGGAAAAGCCGAGGGTCTCGCTTTCGTTCTGGAATATTCGGCAAGGGCCAGTCTAAAACTGATGCCACCAGCCCCACTGTTTAATCAGCCTTCGCGACGTTAAGTCAGTTGAAACTGTACATTTCTTTAAATTCATCGCTACAGCGTCAGCTCGCAATGGGATGCGTGTGTAGTCCGTTGTATCTGGCGTGACGGCGCACATTTGTGTATCGTTCAGCAAATGGCAGTTGAAAATTCCGTATACTCCCGCTGTGATAGTAAGCAACGAGAAAAACAGTTTTTCGCGCTGCTTACTGCCATGGATCCGTACCATACGGCCCAGCTAACTGCACTTCTGCACTCCCGCTGCCCTTAAACAGAATTAACAAGTGGCTTGTCGCGGCAACTGTGCTGCAATGTGTGGGTGTATAGCGGCGAACATAGTATCGTAGGCCAGGGATCTGAAACTCACCTCAGCTAGCAGGCCGCAGACAAGAACTTTAGTATTCCGCAAGGGCCGGAACAATGAAGGAGATTAAAGCGGGGGAGGGGGGGGGGGGGGTGCAGCCAAGAGACGGTGATGGACGGATCTGGAATACGCGCAAAGCTTGTCATTCCGAATGTGTTGAAATCGCTGTCCCTGAGCCATGGTGTAAGGAACTGAGGTGGTTGCTATGGCGATTGCTCCTGGGTGCGGCGGCGGCTTGACTATTTTTAGCACAGGTGGAACACAGCTGTGGCAGTTGCTTTGGCAATGATGCAGCAGGGATTTCTTGTTAACGGACGTCTCAATGCCACCTTTAACAGCTTCGCTGTTGAAAACATACAACGCCCACCAAACAATCCGCACACAATGGCCAACGATCAGGAACCAATCCGCCCTCAATTAATATGGAGGCTTTCGATCGGAAACTTCGAAGAAGCGGTTCCTATGTGGGACTAGCCTGGTGGCGCGGGGTCTCCTCTGCGCCTTCTCTAGACCTAAATAAAGATTTCATCATCATCATCATCATCATCATCATCATCATCCGTTACTTGCTTTCGTGAAGTACATTTTCACATATCGCTTCCTCTCTACAAACACAGGTACAAGGGGAAATGCCCGAACGAAGTTTGAAAGTGCATCATTGTTTTTAAAAGCCGAGGGAGATGCCCCACATGCCAAAAATTAGAAACACATAGGTCAAAGAAAACAAACACAGAAGCTCTTACAATATACCAACGTCCAGTGTATAGCAGAACCTATCCCACATAAGCACCACGTGAATATGTGACGAGACTTGTGACTCGGGCCAGGCCCGTATGCTGGGTGTGGGCTACGGGCACGCCCTCCCTCCCTGAATTACTACTGGGGTGATCTACTGGGAATAAATGATGAAAATAGGCGTCTTTCTCAAGTAGTCAAGGCCTTCAGCAAGTGCCCCCCACACTCCCCCCCCCCCAAAAAAAAAAAAACTCCTGCCTGCGGGCCGGACTCGGGCAATTAACCATTCTCCTTGAAGATCTGCTAAACAGGATTCCTCAAAAACGCTGTTGCATTGTTGCATTGTTACAAAACTACTGAGAATGTTGGGCATATACGTGCATACACTGACTCGGCATGTCAATCCTATTAGAGCTGAAAGTATTTTCTGTTCATAGGGACGATAATGTTACGGTTTCGGCGAACAATTACGCCTGCGAAATCTTATAGTAAGAGGGGCGTTTACTCCGATTATAAAGCTTAGAAGTTCCTTGTGTTTTCAGCGATGTTTTACGACTTAGTAGGCAATCACGACTGGAGAAGCCAAGAAAATTGGTGGACGCTTGAGCTTCGCCTTAAAGAGTAAAACGTGATAGAGTAATCGGCCTGTTTGCAACGCCTTCTCAATCGCTATAGCATAGCTTCGCGTGTCAGTGGACACAGTGCCGCAAGGAAATGGAACATCTCTGCGCCTAACTTTGGCCGATTCAAACAGTCCTGCAATGGCGACTGCAAGTAAAGTTGCGTAGGGCCCGCTATTATCCTTCCTCTTGCGAATTGGCGAAGTATCAATTACGCGTCCGTAATGCAACATGCGCACTCGCGCAGCTGCACATTTGGTCGATTCTGCTGCTGATAATGATGATTAATCATTGGCGTAAATCATGGGGGGGTCAGGGGGGTCCTGCCCCCCCCCCCCTTGTGTCCAGACTGGGGGTGACACCCCTTTGAAGGGTCCCCCCTTGAGATTTATCTTTCAAACATGATATTTAATTTTCTTGATAGTTATGTATAGCGCACTCTCCGTAAGACAAACTTTGAATTGTGAAACCCTTGCAAAAAGCATACGCGATGTACAAAAGTGAAACCTACTTTTCGTTTCAAAAGGCACTGTAGAGCACGAGCCTATGAATGCAAATGTTCTAATTATAGAATCCCCGATCATCTACCGTTATTCATTTATGTCGACTATTAGGCGGAAGTCATGGACAATGAAGTACAGACCCGATCATGCTGGACTTTGATCGTGTTATTTTTAAGAGTAATCCTCGCTTTTTGTTTGATTTTGAAGTGCGGTTTTAATTTTTATATAACTAAAAGTAAAACCTATATTTATGAAAACAAAATGGCTGCCATGGCTTAATCAAATATTTGTGGTGCAACTGAGACAAGCAAGGAAAAAAAGAAAAGACACGATAGGGCGCCAGTCTTTCAACTCAGTTGAAAGACTGGCGCCCTATCCTGTCTTCTCTTTTTTCCTTGCTTGTCTTAGTTGCGCCACAAATATTTTATTAAGCTATGCACCAACTCGCCCAACGTCACACTCTGCTATGGCTGCCATGTCAAGCTGGTGTACCCCCCTTGTGATTTTTCTGGATTTACGCCACTGTGATTAATTATACCAGTGCGCTTAGCAAGTGGGCGGCCTTTGAACCAACCATTCGTTGCACAATTCCCATGTGTTGACGCGACATACGATTCTGCCATTCTGCTATGCTACATTTCATGCGCTAAGGAGACTTCTCGCGCTACGTGACAATCGCATAGGCTTTTTTTTTTTTTCGAAACAGTTGAGAACACGAATGTGGCTTTCTTGTAGAACACCTGCTTAGCCCGTGGAGGTCCTGATTTTGATTCCCACTCGATTAAAATATTTTTATTATTTATTTGTGCATTTGCATCAATTTGCAATTTTCGCTCACGGACAGCGCGTTTTTTTTCCTCTCACAACCAGCGACGCCGACATTGCCATTTCTGCGAAACGAGCTCTTTAACGCTATCGCGTTAATACGGTTTTTGTGTTGTGACACTCACCATATGTGTGGCATCCAGGAGTGTCCAGTACGGGCCACTCGGAAGCTTGGGATAGTTGTTGGGTGCAGTCTGGATACATCCGAAAAGCACGATAACAACCAAAGGTGTGCACTTCAGCAAGTACGCTGCAATCTCGGCCGGTATGAAAGCGTCCATTCTCTCTGAAATATACAGGACACAGACAGTCATGACGTTCTGACTAGTCGGCGGACTTAAGAAACGATTCGGAGACTTCACGAGAAAGACATACAGGCAACGAACTTTATTCAGGTCCTGAGGGGTGTCTCCAAAACGCCCCTTATCGGCGAGGAGCCGCCGCAAGCAGCTCCCACGTCGGGACGGGCAGGCCGTGCCTGACCGTCGCATCGCGGGCCCTTTGGACGGCCCGTTGTTTGTAAATTTCAAACCTATGTTTGTATTTTGCAACCTTGTGACACACTTACCAAATCAAACGTGCCTTCCCAAATAACCTATGAAGACCTCCACAACTTTCTGTGTCTGTCGGTGAGCAACCTTGACGGAGATATTTGCGAGTTGGCTCAGAATGTTCGGCACCAAAGATCGCATTGAAAGAGATTTTTCTTTTCTGGTTTTAACCAATGTTTATAAATTGCAACCTTAATTGTGACACGCTTGCTGAAAATAAACATGGTGTTCATTCCAGTTTTGTACATTATTGTCCATTCGCCGAGTTCTTTTCTCTTTCCCTCCCCCATTCAATTTGCAGTTCGGCCCCCGCCTTGTCGGCTTTATGCAACTCGGACCTCCGCTATGGTGGCTTAGGCTAGAACACCATACCTCGGCCTTAAAAGGTTGCCAACTCCTGTCTTAACCCCTTCGGTCCCTTTAATGTACGTTTTCGGCGTATACTTGCGCCCTGGTGTACTCATCTTTCTGCCTCTTTCTGCCTCTTTCTGCCTCTTTTTTCTGCCTCTTTTTTCTGTGTACTCATCTTTCTGCCTCTTTTTCGCGCGCTGCCGAAGCCACGAAGAAGAAAGCGCGTGGTTGAGTCAGATGCGGCAACGAGTGGAGCCGCCCGACTGCCGGAACATGGACGAGCGTCCGCAAAATTATACGGAGATCGTCGAAATGTATCGGTTACTCAGGAGACAAGTGCCACCCTCGGATAAAATTCTAAACAATAGGGAGGCGACCGCATGGCAGCGCCTTCAAGCTGGAAATTCTGTAAACGCGGTCTCGGCATATGTTCCGACCGACGAGAGCAAAGACCATGAGTGCGAGCACCGCGGGGCGAGAGGGAGCCTCGACCATATGCGTGCGCACGGGAGGGGGGGTGCAGGGAGGGCGAGGGGGGGGGGGGGGGGGGGGCGCAAAGCCAGCCCCATACATTGACGTAATAGGGAGGGGGGCGCTGCGACGAACATTCGCCCCCCCCCCCCCCCTGAAGGGGAACCCTGCGCGCGCCTATGGCCTCGACCACATAATCTGGGAGTGCGATAGCGCCCCCAGGGGGCTAAATCAAATATAAATAGTAGAGAGGCCTGGGAAGCCCTGCTGCGGAGCGAGGAGCCCGCTTCACAGCAACAGGCCATCCGTCTCGCGGAAGAAGCCGCGAAGAGCCAAGACCTGTTTGCCTGCTTTTAATCGCAGGGGAGCTGGCCCCCGTCACCAAGGCCTGTGTGCCGGGGAAGGGGGAGTAGGGGGGCCTCCTTATTTGGCGGGAAATAAAGTTATTATCATCAGCAGCAGCAGCCCAACCCGACGGGTTTCTGAAATATAATTGCTGTTTATACCGATTTGTGTCATATACATGACCCCATTTTAATCTACGACATGTAGTAATGTCCACTCTATCGTATACAACCCTTAACCAACCCATTCCATCCCTTTTATATACATCTCTTAAATTTTAGTCAGGGTTTTCGGCAACTTCCAGGGGCGCTTAACAGCGTAGCCTGGAAGATAAGGAAGAATGTCACTCGGTACTCTTGCCGCTAATAATTGTTACCCAGTTACGACGGCTGATATATTCCCAAACTTTTTATCCCTACGTCGCCGGTCAGACAATCTCTTTACTGAGCCTAATATGTAGAGATATCGAGAAGCTGGCTATCTTTTCGTATTGTTTTCTTGTCACTTCTCACGAGGAAAACATCCTAGAAACTCAATCAATCAATACTTACAAGCACAGTGCAAACAATGGTGAAGGGAACACTTAAGAAAGATTTTTATCTTGTCGGTGCTTGGTCTTTTTGTTTGCGCGGTTCTCGCAAATATGAAGTACCAACTTATCAACCATTCGGTTCAATTCAAGAATCTGGCTCGAATCTCTCCCTTCGGAAGGTTCTTTCGCTGGGAGCCTCTTGCCTCCGTACCCTGTCATGGATGTTTGCACTAGAGCTGTGCACGGGCCTAATTTTCAAGCCCGAGCCCGGCCCGGGCCCACTGACTGCGTCGAAGGCCCGCCCGAGCCCGACCCTAAAGGGCTTCGAGCCCGTCCGGCCCGACGTACAAAAATACAAACCCGGGCCCGGTCCGGCCCGACACCATGAAAGTTTGCTGCGGAGACAAGATACAACTTTTTTATCATGTGGCATTTTATTCAACATATCAAAGTTAAACATATGCAAACGACACATGTTAGTTTGTATACAAAGATTACAAACTGTGTAAAAATAACAAGCTGTGCAGTGATTCGGACATCAGTGAAGTGCGGCGCTCCTGCATCACATATCCCGTCGAACTGAAGTTCCGTCCGCTGCTCGCACTGGTAGCCGGTATCGCGAATATTTTTTTCGCAAGCATAGCAAGCTTAGAATAAATAGACTCCTTGTTCTTCCAGAAAATTTTGTATCTCTGATGCAGGTCAGAAGGACGATTGCATGGATAAATAATCACAAAGGTGATCTGCAGTGGGTTCATCGTTAAAGAAAACAATTCCGGCACTACGTCTATATATTTGGTTTGATGCGGGCTTTGCACCTGGCCCGGCCCACCCGAAGCCCGAGATGAGTAGCCCGAGCCCGGCCCGGGCCCGAGATGGGAAGACCTCCGCATACCCGAACCCGGCCCGCGGGCCGGGCCGGGCTCGGGACTTTCGGGCTACTTCCCGGAGCCCGTGCACACCTCTAGTTTGCACAGTGAAGGGAAAATTCTTAGACTATTCGGGGTGATATTCATGATCAGATATCTGAAAGTTATTTTTCATTAATTGTTTCTTCAAAACTTTTATTAAGCCCAATATTCCATTGGCTGCCTCACTAACTCCACAAGAATCTTCACTGGTCCGGCACCTGAACGCGCTGTTTCAAGTATGAACTGGACTCCACCGGAGAGAGGCCACTCTGCTATGCCGATAATGGCTTAAAGTGGCTTTCACAAAGTCATTTTCATTTCGTATATATAGAAATGGCCCACAACGCTCTTTGCGACGCCAGCACTACCGAGGAGACTTTGCAACATATCTTCTGCGACTGTCCTCACTACGCTGTGCAGAGACGATCACTCGCATTTGCTGTCACTCGCCTTGACAACAGACCGATGTCGCTAGTAACTGTCCTCCAATGCCATCACGAAAAGTCCTTAAAAATTCAAGCAACAAAGTCATTCTTAAAATCTCTACGAAAAATTCGGCAGATCCCAGTCATTCTGGGAGTCGATGTCATGCGAAGCAGTGGGTGAGTAGGGGCCTCGACCGCATATTTATTTTTTATTGATTTGAATCAAGCGTTGCGAGTTCCATCGACTTCTTTTTGCATTTTGATTACTCATGGGTATATCGCGGGCAGGCCCGTAGCGAGGAGGAGGAAATAACTCTTATTCCCTCCTCCTCGCTACGGCGAGGAATTTTTTTTTTCCGGTGGGTGCGGAGACACTTGCTCAAGCCCTCAACTATTTGAGGAACGCATCTATTATTGCGATAGCAATTATATGGACACTCTCGGCTGATTTTCGCCGTCGCCGTCTGTCGATGCCGTCATGTCCCGGATATGTATATGTATATATAAAAAGGCATAAAGAGAAATAAATCAATAGAAAAAAATTCCAAACCACCTGACCGGGGATTCGAACCAGCGACCCCTCGCTCCGCAGTCGCTGCGCTAGCCAACACAGCCACACGCCATTTTTTTTTCTTTATTACCTATAATTTACAATGTCATGTCACAAACATAAATATTCAACACACAAGGTACACACGCACAAAATTAAAAGAAACAGGCATAACATTCGGGGTACTATAAAGGAAGGGCAACCTGTCGAAGATTTAAAACTGCTTGAATGCAACCAGGTCATCTAACATTGACATCCATATTGGTGGTTCTTCCTGAACGCGATACAGTTCTCTTATATATACAGCATATTCAATAAAATACTCTCTAGCAGAACGAGCCTCTGGGTCAGCATTTTGTACCGCCATTCTCGTTTTCCATATGCTGTGCATGCACATCAACATAACCATGTCATAGGGGGCTGTATCTGTAGGAAGGAAGCGAATACCATAGGGAGTAATCGGTAAGTCTTTCTTTAAAGTCCTTTGTAGAATGTCCCATAAAAATACGGCATCCCAGCAGTCTAAAAATATGTGCTCTATCGTTTCTGGTTTGTTGCATAATATACAATTTATACTCCAGGGCACGCAGAGTCCTTTTTGCTCTAGCCAAGGCTTGACAGGAAGTGTGTTGCTATGAAGTTGAAAGAAAAAATGACTTTGTTGACCCTCTTACCGGCCATCTTCTTTACTCTCTTGAGGACATTCCCTTCGGATCCGATTTCATAGACTGCTCGATACAATGGTACAGGTAACATAACCTCTAACAGATCTTTATATAATGCTCGTGCCAGTGATATAACGGCGAGCGATTCATATGCACCATTTGCCGCTCGCGGTACGTGGATCTCGGAACAGCTTGAGCGTGTTTTCTGTCACGCAACGTTTTTACAGTTTCTTTCAAATTGAAAACTGCCCTTGAGACGCGCACGAAAAAAGTGGCTCCCTTCTGTACCACTCATGGTGTAGAAGGAAAAAAATAAGAACACCGGGCACACTTGGCGTCAGACGCCACCGCGTGGCAGAAGACGCAGAGGGTCATTCCACGTTTCCGCAGTTTAAAAGAAAAAGAAGTATCAAACAGTGTCGAAGAGTCATATAATCATATAATCAATCCTTGGCCAATCACCCTGAGTGGGTATGAGCCATGTCAGAGGCAACAACAACAGCGTCGGCTTCTGCATTGTGCACACTCGCGGCGCGTTGCTCAAATACAAACACGTAACAACTGCGACAGATGTTGGTTCACGCTTGTCCTGTGTATACCTATACGTCCTTTTTGAGCGTCCTTTTTTGTGCTGCGGCGGCGCGTTGCAAGTATCGAGCTGCTTGTCGTTCTTCGTGCGACAAACTAATTTCTTGCTATCGCATTCATTGCTTCGCCCTAGTGGCGAAACTGTGGCTTTTTTTCAGGAAAGTACCGCTTTGAAGAAGCAACAGCATGGGAAAGGGGTGGGTTCCTAGGACTTTCCCTCCCCGGCTACAGGATTGATCCTGGGTTTATTAAGGCGAAAGTCTTCAATGGCTAATACTCGCGGCGTCCGTCCGTCCGTGACCTGGAACAGTGCCAGCTGTGGCCTCTCCCCCCTCACACTCTCTCCCCAATCACGTGATGGCACAGCGGCGCATAGAAATAGTTTGCGCCGCCACAGCTGAGGCATCTCCCCCTCACACTCTCTCAGCAATCACGTGATGGCACAGCGGCGCGCGCGGCAACGCTCCTTCGTCAGACGTCTCGTTGCAGCAGTCGAGTTATACCCCTGACACACGGGAACCCGCGAACGTCGGCGTTCTCCGTTAACGGCGGAACGAAGTACTCTCGTTCCCAGTAGTCTGTAGGTCAGAAAAAACTTCGAGCTCTAAATTGCCGCAGTCAAAACAATAATACATTTTGGCATAATATTGCCGTGCTTTTGCTGCTGGACCCATTCATAATGTGCATAACGTTTTTTTTAATATATATATATATATATATATATATATATATATATATATATATATATATATATATATATATATATATATATATATATATATATATACACGCCCGCCAGAGTGCAGCTACTCTCTACACCAATGCCCTTGCCTTTCACCGTGCCTGGCAAGCCGCCATTTAAAAATATTTCGTCCGTGCGTGCTGTTGTTGCAGTGTTTGCGTTTGCCCGTGTCTGCATGACAGGAATGAGTGACAGCGCTATCGCGTTGAGCGTCACGCTGTTCGCAACGAGACGGTGTCTTATAGCCCGCACTTTGGCTCTAGCAACCTCAACCACTATATCAATGGAGCCGATCGACGCCATTACCAATGCAATATCGAACCACTTCTTCACGTCTTCCACTTCGTCACTCATGACTGAAGACACAGAACAAGATGTGCGCTCACGACGCAATGAAACACAAGAACTTTTGTATACGGGCTACAAAACTACCAGTCGTCGAGCACGGTACATCTTGTAAATAAGCACGTTAGGCACAAGGTGGCCAGTGTGGCTGTCAGCATCGCTACATTTAGCGAATGCGTTTTCATTTGAAACAATGTTATTTCTTTTTTCGCTTCAGACCTACTTAATCATGTTTTGTTGTAAAAACCGCTTAACGAAGATTCACAAAAGACCAACTAGAGGTCGAAATTAGGATACTTCTGCGAAAATCAAACAGCGCCGACTGAGCCCCTCGCGGCAACTGTTACAACCTTGTCATTGTCGTGTGACACTGCCACAACTCCGTCGCCATCGAACTTCCTAACAGAGCTTTACATACACTGAGTTTAACGAAATTCGCGGGTGCCCGTGTGACAGGGGTATTAGTCGGATGGCTCCCGCGCGCCCGCGTCTCCCCTGTAGCCCGGCCACAATCCGCCCACTCACGCTAGAAGGGAGACGCGTGCATCGCGTTCCAGTCTGACCGACCCCGTCTCAATGGGCACAGGCTTCCGCCGAACACACTTTGGAATTTACAAAGTGTCCTTCAATTTTTAGGCACGTTGACTACATTGACGCCCTAGGGGTATCCCATGGTCCGGACGTAACGATGGTGCTCATATTAGAGCAGAGGGGCCAGTTTTATCGAAATGGACTGCACGCTACGGTGCGATGATGTGCATATCGTAAGGGTATTCTTCCGGGTTGTGCCATAGTTACAATAGTTTTGCCAGTCACAGGAGTTAATATGTAATGTTTATTACATTGCTATAAAAGCCGACAGTGAACCTGGCATCCACAATAGACGTTGGCGCGATATGATACCATTGTAGGTTTTTTCTCGTAAGCTGTTTCACTCACTGACATAGCTCTGTGGTAGAATACTCGACTGCCACGCAGAATGCCTGGGTTCGATTCCGGCTCTAAATGCTATTTTCCCTCTTGCCATTCCTCCGCTTTTTTCTCACCTACGGCATTGCCGACGCCCGCCCCGCATTTTCTGCGACACAAGCTCCTATAACACGATCGCGTAAAGCTTTTTGAAGTTCTGTCATCCTTGTTCCTGGTTTGATACGAACTGTCAATTATCTGTGGCTCATACCCGCATTCCGTGGGCCATGGTATGCGGGCATGTGCCATACGTGACCGAAGGAAAGGGTTTCATGATGTATGCGTCAAGTACGTATCTCACGCAATTGATGTAATGACCTGTTCATTGTGTTCGTCATACCCTAATGCCCTCCTATGCAAACTTTGGTATGTATCAAGTTAAGGAGACGACCATGAGAGCGCCTAAACGTAGGCTGATAGATAGATAGATAGATAGATAGATAGATAGATAGATAGATAATGATGCCGTATACCGCACAAGACTGCCGCTCTGCTCTGTGACGTTATGTGTGTGTATAGTGCCGTCCACTGTTAGGGTGAACACGGCTCAGCGTGGCAGCGCTCTCCGGAGCGCCAGTGCAGCCGGCGCGGCCGCGCATTGAATCGAAGTGGCGCAGGCGCACACAAGCGCGCCGCTCTTGCTGTACTACAGACAAGCAAGACCGGTGCCTGGCTACTTCGGAACGACACGCTCGAGCGAGCCTCTCCCGTGTGTCCGTGAGCGCATGCGTGGCCACGCTGCGATGCGCGGCCGCGCCGGCTGCACTGGCGTTGCGCGGAGCGCGGCCACGCTGAGCCGTGTTCACCCCTAACAGTGGACGGCACTGTACGTGTGCACTCCTCTTTCTCTCTTTCGTTACTTTTCTTTCGCTGTCTTCTATCCCTTGCCCCCAGTGCAAGGTAGCATACCGGTTATGCCAAACTGGTTAACACCCCTGACTTCCCTCTCTCTCTTTTTCCTTTCATCCTTCACAAATCCGGCGCATCGGGTACGCGCTATTGGAGAATGAAGAGGAAACGAATCGTGGGCACCGTTAACTCACAACTCTGTCCATCTAGCTCATTCATGACAATATTCATAAATATTGGTCGCCATTCGCGCCTCTACGTCGGTCCAAATAATCTTTGAAAAGGCATAGGTCAAAACGCCTAGGTTGAGAACTCAGCAGGCATCTTATGATTGTTGCGGTTAGTGTGCCTTCTTGCAAGTAATAGTCGCTTCCGTATGTCGTCACCTCTACAAATGTTCGCGTCGAAGGCACCATTTTTTTCTTCCGTGGCGCATTTATAATTTCTTCACCAGAGCTAATGAACGCTTCCACCATTCCAAGTTCCAAGTGAAACATAACGACATTCGTTTGCGCATAGTTTGTCACGTAAATACGAACTCACCTGCAGCATAGGAGTTCCTGGCTGAAAATCAAGCACGTACGTCTGTCAAATGTTTCAAATGCAGAGTCCGTAGAAAAAAAATGCAATAAAGCGACACGCGGGTCCCCAAACAGCTGTCACACTACACACACAGAGAGAGACACCACATGCGAGAGTGTTTTCATGCGTTTGAAAAGACGTGATAACATGACGGACGCATGCGACGTTCGACCCTGACGCCGGAATTCTCACTTTCACATCACATGGCACATACTCGCATACCGTGGGCCGTGGTATACGGGTATGTGCCACACTATTGTGGAGGAAAGTGTTTGACGACGTACGCGACGGGCTTTTAAAGTTGTTCGTGTCATGACCAGCCAGACATATTCGGCGAACCCTCTGATCCTCTCACGTTAATTATGGTCTACCCCAAGTTAAGTAGGCGATCACGAGAGCACGCAGACGTAGGCGGCTAGATAGATACATAGAAACGCTCAAAGTGCCTGCTGTATAGCTAATAAATGCTTCGCATTTAAAAAGTACAGCGACATCTTGCTGCACTACACACTAGTCAGAGGAATTTATCCGCCCCTCACCCCAGCCTAACTAGGGAAAAGGCAGTCACCCTCAGGAAATTACCAACGAACACTTTTGTTCTCGGCAAATTTAACACCTCGCATGGAGCAGTGCGAGGCACAACTCGCCAGCTCAGACCCGGGAGTGCAGTTCCGCGCTCCTGGATCAAGTCCGGCGGGCGGCTTAGGCCAGTGGAGCCCTGGACGTAGGGACCCAACCATAGAAGCTCCAAGATCCCCCTTTCCCTTCTCCCTTAAATAAAGTTCCACTCTCTCTCTCTCACGGTATACTACTTTACCGCATCTCACCGAACTGAACACTCGTGCATCTGCAAGTACTGTGATGTCCCGGACACTCCGTGCCATATGGTATTGGGATGCGTACAAAACCTTAACACCGCTACACTAACCGCAGAACAGTGGGAGCTAGGCAAAGATATTGGTCTCAGGCATGAAGAATCAGCGCAGCCTTGG
>JALIZH010029469.1:0-12166 GCA_030522465.1 Rhipicephalus appendiculatus | reverse complement strand
CAGGTGCCCGTTCCTGCGTTGAGCGGCGTCGCCGTTAGCGTTGTCGGCATTGGCGTAACCGATAAAGCGACTCCTCATTCGCTTTATCGGTTACTCCAAAGAAAGCGAACGCGGAGTCTATCGATATCACGAGCCACTGGCCTCTAACCCCGCTTTCTTCCTCCGTCCACGCGCACTGGCCCCTCCGGTCGGAGCTCGTGCGTATACAAAGCTGGCACGTGCACGGATGGCTGGCTTCGGCTTGTCCTCGGTGCTGTCGGCGTTTCACTTGGTTCGCGATGCCTGCAAGTGCACAGAGCGGTGTGCGTAGCACTCGAGCACTGGCAGTTTCTGTTTCATGTAACGAATGTTACGTTGCTATTACTACGGATAGCCAAAACTTCAAGCACAGTGGGCCTTGCCCCAACACGAAGCTGCGCTCAGAATTCGCATTAGGGAGTATCCTAATCATCGGTGAATTTTTTTGCGACCAATGGTCTTATCTACTTAATTTCAGCATTACTATCAGCCTTACGGCGGCTGATGTGTACTCACGTCTACTCCCGCGTACGTTAACACACTATACTTCATGCTTCAGCTCAATATTTATTGATCAGGAGCGTGAGTTACGGAGCGGGGTTGCTTTGACCTCCCCCGCAATCTCTTTCTGTCGAACAGCTGACGTTACCGGGTGTCGCCTGGAGGTGCATGATTCCACAAAAAGCGCTTATGGTGGTTGGCCTAGAGTCGACGACTCGGAAGTTGTCAAATGCGATGCGCTGGTCGTTCACCTCGCTGTCAAGTTATTGATAAAATATCTCGTGCAAGCCCGTCTTTCAATGAAAATGTACTTACTAGATTGCAGGACATAAATAATTTTTTCCCATACCATACCAGATTGCAACCACTGATAATTCATATTTGAAGGTACGAGATCAAAACTGCCACGTGGAACACCGATTATGTGAGGTAATGATGATGAAAGAATACTTGACAAGAATTTAGAAGTCCTTTGTAATGTTAGCTCTTAATAAAAGTACTGGTGTCAAGAGCACTAAAAAGGGCATCGTACTTGCTTGGGAACACATTTAGGGTATTTTTGATACTGCTTCGTTAAAAAACCATTTTCAAGTTTCGAAATTGAGGCGGTGGTATCAAAGCGACGTGTAAACACAGTGTGACGTAAGTCTTAGTCACATGGGAGAGCAACAGTTGACGTTCTTGCAACACTCTGTAGTTTGCTGTTAGTCGTACGTGTTGCATGTAAACGACGAGTGCTGAATTGACATTCAGTGGTTCCGACAGCGATTTCGGTGGCATCCCTGAATGTAGTGTTCACAAATCCAGAGAACTGTGTTGACTCATCATAATAATGTCCATTACGGTGGGGTTGTCTTGCAGATGCTGGGCGACGAAAACTTTAGAACTACACTATATATGTTATGCGTGTTTCCTGGCTCCGGTGTGTGTGGACAGCATTGGCACTACATGCCAAGGAAATAAAAAATGTCCATTTTGAGATGCCTCAAAATCGTGTTAGTACCTCCTTAAAGAGCATCATCAAATGGTCAAAAAGCTGATTATACGCTAATGCACTCATGAGTCGATTCACTTGGGACTCGGATCGAGCCGTGAGTCTGGGTGAGTCCAGTGGAGTAAAATTTTGGTGAATGTGAGTCCCAGTGAGTCCGGTTGAGGAAAATTTTAGAGAGTGTGTCGGGGTGAGTTAGGTTAAGAAAAGTTTTGGTGAGTGCGAGTCTGCGTGAGCCCCAAATGAACGCGAAATATGTTTTTTTTTTGGCTGTGGTGACATAACAATGGATAAGCTGATTGGCGACGAGGAGGAGGTGAACGGCGTAGTAGATCAGGCAGTATTGTTACGAAGCAATTACAACAAAGCGGCCATGTCGTGTCTTCACAACACTTCACGTTTGGCTCGACAATACAGTTAACGGTCGTTATATCTCAGGCACGTCAGGCTTTGTAATTCCCATGTGGCATGCGAATAGAACGCCGGTCACGCCAAAATCCTTAACCGACATCGTCGGGTCACCTTCGGCGGCTTTTACTGAAACTTTGCTCCAGCCACTTTAGTTGGGGAGCGCATAATAAATATTTGTTTTGGTACCTGTCTTCCCGCAACGTCCAGTCTTTCACGATGATCACTCTATTATCCCTACCTAGCCCACGTTTTATGGTTTTCTGCATCTAACTGATAATTATTGCATTTTCGCCTGGAACATTGTTTTCACATACACATGTTTCATTACAGCGAAGGCCACTCTCTCAACAAAGCGTTGGAAAATAAGCCGCTTCATAGTGTTCGCCGCGAATCAGTGTCTAATTACGACATATCCATAGTACTTTGCGAACGAATACTTCTTTGTGAATCGGCTTTCTGTTCCTCAGGGGCGTTTTTCAATAGAATTGGCACGAATGAATTTACTGAAAATTTTCCATAAATCCGGTCATGTAGATGCTCATGGCACTAGATCAGTTACATTTTCTTTAGTGTGGCCTTTGTGGCCATCCAGTTCCTTGTATTCCAAGGCATCACTGTGCTATGTACTTGAAAGGCAGTTGCAAAACAGAGTTCATGCGCGAAATACAACTCCATAGTTCATTTATCCTTTTTTCCATGCATAATAAAAAGCAAGCACTTCTCTGTACCGTTCCATCATCTCTGAACGCATGCAGAACTTCCGTAAAAGTGCCAGTACTAGTCGCGACATGGCCTCATTAACGCTATCACGTTACAAAGCCAACTACCACTTTGTCAACAACTCTTTTGAGAAAAGACAGAAAACTTAAATATGACTTTTAGTTATATACCTGCCTTAGTGATAGAATTAAGCACACCGCTTATAAATTAACGCCTATTTTCTGCAGTGTACTGCACCAGCGTATAACAAAATATTCTTGTTATTTCCCGTCTCTGAGAAATCGATAGATTTACCGTAGACAATAGACTTCAAGTTCATTGAAATTGTGACCTGTCGTATTCAGGTGCTATTTTCCTACTTCGATTAGTCTTCGCAGTGTCCAGGCAATGGACGCTTAGCCTAAAATTAATTGGTAGTTCCGGGTCGCAGGTGCATTGTTTGCGACGCAGTAAATATTTCAGAATGTAAATAAGGCTTGAGCTAGTGCAGATATAATATGAATTTTGTAAGATGAACTTCATTACTTCTGACGCACTTAGCGTTATTTAGAAAAAAGCTTGAAAGACTCGCATGCTAGACGAACTCTAGCTTATTTTTTTTCACAGAATACTGAAAGTTTACTTCTTCACGCACTAACATATCTAAAATTTACCATGCGACTATAAGGGACAATTTTTGCTTCGTGCAACACTCTAAGACGCTCATTACTTGATAACATAGGATAAAAAAAATTGAAGGACACTTTGTACATTCCAAAGTGTGTTCGGCGAAAGCGTGTGGCCATTCCACTGATTATGCCATGTCTTTTTTCTTTTACACTCTCAGTGGCATAAGACACAAACCTAATGGGTGCGTGTTTTCTTCTTTAATTTTTTACCGCGAATCGCAGCGAGACGCGAGACTCATCTTCCTCTGTTCGCATGCGTTAGTATTTTCTCGCGCTTTGCGCATCGTGCAAACGCCATCCGCGTTCCAGCTCTTAAGTTGACGGACCCTTTGTAAATTGGAAAGTGTATTCCGTGAACGCCTGGGTCCATTGAGACGGCGTCGGTCAGAATGATTGCAAACTCTGGTCACAGCGACGCTACGCAAGCAAAGCGCGAGCGCTATAGAGTCCGACGCGACCGGCGTCCGTCTGCGCATCCCGGCGGCCACCTGGCTCAGTGCCAGAGCTCGGATGGACGGACGGACGGACATGGACGGATGAACGGACGGACGGACAGACGGATGGATGGACGGACGGACGGACGGACGGACGGACGGACGAACAGACAGACAGACAGACAGGCAGACAGACAGACAGACAGACAGACAGACAGACAGACAGACAGACAGACAGACAGACGGACGGACGCCGGACGAAGGTCGGACGGACACCGGACGGACGTGAGCATGAGACATTAAAGACTTTCGCCTTAAAGATTACACCATCCACCGCTAAAGGGAACCATGTGTAGATGCGAAGCAGCGGGCGCTAACGCTTACACTGGCGGCGGCGTTGACGCTGGCGCTCATCGCAGCGTTGCACAGGAGAGAAACCTGGGGGGCGCAAAGCACGCAGTGATGGACGGTTGTTTCCTACTGGAACATCCCAATCGCTGCTGGGCAATGAGAGACAGAAGACTCGGACTGGACACAGAGACCCGCAGTTCGCTTTTAGTTAACGCGCACGCTGCGAATTTTTATTGTTCAACAACGCACAGGAGAAATCTCCCACCGGCACCACCTTGGAGGTCAAGATCCATTGCCATATATACGGGGTGGCCAGTGAACGGTTGTGCAGCGCGAGCAGTCGGTTTTTTCAACCAAGAAAGTCGCTAGCAGACGCTGCCTGCGTTGGCGTCGCGAGGCGAGAGAGGGGGGAGCGTAGGAGAGGATAGAGGGGGGAGGGGACGCGCATGCGCATTGGGGGGTGTGGTTGCCGCGGGGGGGGGGGATGCCTAGAGGAGAGAGATGGGGGAGGGGACGCGCATGCGCAGTGAGGGTGTAGACGCCGCGGGAGGGATGCCTAGAGGAGAGAGGGGGGAGGGGACGCGCATGCGCAATGGTTGTGTAAACACCGCGGGCGGGAGGGATACCTAGAGGAAAGAGAGGGGAAGCACAGCAGAGGAGGTGCGTGGGGGAGGGTTTGCGCATGTGCAGTAAGGGTGGTGAGGACGCACACCACCAGCACTACCGCCGGACGGACACCGGACGGATGGACACCGGACGGACGGACACCGGAGGGACGTGAGCATGAGACATTAAAGGCTTTCGCCTTAATATTTACGCAGAGAAATAGTTGTGTCTGGGAGAGTAATGGAGAGAGCGATACTCTTTATTGGAAACACAGAGATTTTTGACGGCGTCTATATAGCGCTGACATGCTACTCTGTATAGGGATGGGGAAGGGGACCAAAAGATTTCAGAAGAGGGGGAAGAAAAGAATGAGAAAAAAGAATATAAACAAATAAGAACGGTGCATGTGAACCTGATAAAAGTATTTACAGTTAGGGTGTCAGGTAAGTTAAGCTTTTCCTATGGGACTCATTCGATCATTAGAGCCTTTCGACAAGGCCAATTTCGGACAGGTAATTGACTAACGAATGTATAACCCGACGATGTTTTGAATGTCCGGGCACTGGGCCTAATATGTTGCACAGCGTTAACTGTTCGTGGTAAATCACGTCCACTTGTCGTTCAAGCAATTGTCTCTCGTCGCGGTACGCGGGGCATTCAAGTAGTATGTGCTCCACTGTTTCTATGTTGCCACAGTTATCACAACAGGGACTTGTGGTACGCCCAATGCGGTACAAATAACTGTTCGTGTATGCCACGTTCAGTCGCAGACGATGATATAATATCTCTAGGTGACGAGGGAGTGGATGGGAAATTTTCGCTCTCACTTCTGGGTCAACACAATACAGGAAGTTATCTTTGCGAAACGGCAAATTCCACACACGGTCTTTTTCCTGCATGATGGGCATATCTTTTAGCGATGTTCGAAGCGCCGGCTTTGGTAAAAAATATTCTTCTGAAATTCCGGTATTGGAGTTCATATCGGGCAGCTTCATCCGCTTTTTCGTTTCCTGAAATGCCAGCGTGGCCAGGTATCCACTGGAACGTAATGCTATGTCCAGCAATCTTAGCCCTGTGATGAAGATATGCGACATCAGACGCTAGCGGTTGGTGATTACCACGCTTAAGCCTGTTCCACATGCTTTGTAGGGCTGCTTTAGAATCTGTAAATATTGCCCATCTTTTTGGCGGATGCTGTCGTAGTATAACCAAAAGGGCCTTCCGAATGCCATATAACTCCGCTGACGCAGAGGATGTCGCTCTCTCTAGACGAAATAGACGAAACGCGAGGGATTTTCCTGTAGAGGGCACGAAAACTCCGTACGATGATCGACACTGGGTTGTAGAGCCATCCGTGAATATGTGCGTTTCATCGGCGTATTCTCTGTATATATACTCTAACGCTATCTGATGGGTTGCTGCTTGGGGCATTTTCCTTTTTGCACCGATTCCGGGGATATATGACACAATTTTTAGTGCTGACAGTGTCCAGGGTGAGATGAACTTTGGCATAATAGGTGACGCCTGAGTAGGGATCGAAAGACGTGCGCATACGCTTCCAACGGCCTTCCCGAAGCTAGATGTAGGACTGGCTTTGGAGATATTCCTTAAAAAGTGGGTCTTGGTGTGAATAACGTGCCTGAGGTGAATCCGAAGTGTCTCCTGCGCAGATATCACTTCAAGAGGCAGGCATCTGGCTTCTGCTACAGTTCCTGCTCAAGACGACCCCTTTGGAAGGCCAAGACATATTCGAAGACTGTTGTTTCGTGCTGCATCAAGTTTTCTCCTGCTTGTGTAGGATATATTATGCAGGATGGGCAGGTAATACCGCAATGTGCCGTCGACGTAAGCTTTATGGAGGAGCACCATTGATCGGCAGTTGCTGCCCCACTGTGATCCAGCTAAAAATCGGAATACGTGGGACGCCGACGATATCTTCTCACTGAGTTTCTTCACTTGAGGAGACCATGTAAGTTTCCTATCAATGGTCACTCCAAGGAACCTTTGTGTCTTGACGTATGGAAGGGCGCGACCACCCAAAACTTGTGGGTATTTTTCCATTCTCCTCCTCGAGAAAGCCATAGCGGCGCTTTTGTCGGAGGACAGGCTGAGACCTCTTGAATTCAGGTAGGCCGATATATTTGCCAGCGCTCTCTGGAGACGTTGTTGGGTGTTTCTGAGGGAAAGCGCCGCACTCCAAATACAGATATCGTCCGCATACAGTGTGATGCTGACGCCCCAGGGTAGGGTTCTTTTCAGATGGATAAGAACTAGATTAAATAACACCGGGCTTAATACAACTCCTTGCGGGACTCCCTTTTCGATGGCATAAAACGCTGTAGGGCCCTCCGGAGTACACATGAAAAGTAGGCGTCCTTGAAGATAGTGTGCAATCCATGCGTAAAGCCGTCCTCCAAGACCAAGGGTTGCCAAAGCGTCGAGTATTGCTTTATGATAGTCGGAGTCATACGCTGCCTTGATGTCCAAAAATAACGCAGTAGGTGTGTATCCACAGGCCAACTCCTCTTCAGTTGAGGAGATCAAGGCAATGACGTTATCAATTGCAGATCTATTTTGACGGAAGCCATTCATTTCCTCCGGGTATATTTTCTTAGTTTCTAGAAACCAAGTGAGTCGCTTCTGAATCATTTTTTCAAGTAGCTTCCTTACGCAACTGAGTAGAGATATGGGTCTGAAGGAGGCGTAATTCGTTGGCTGCTTCCCTGGCTTCAATATGGGGACAACTTTCGCAAATTTCCATTCCGTTGGAACCTCCCCATTTATCCATGATGCGTTGTAGTACTCCAAAAGACGTAGTCGGGATGTGTGGCTTAAATTTGCGAGTGCTACATGACTCAATCCGTCATGGCCAGGTGCTGATCTCTTGTTCGTGTCACCGATTGCTGCCATGAGCTCCTCAATCGTAAAAGGCACCTCTAAATCAGGAAAGGTTGCTCGGGGTGTACGAGACTGATTTGCCCTGTTCAGAGAACGATTCGCCCCACTGGAAAGGAGCCTGCAGTACTGTTCTGCCGCCTCTTTCAGCGATGTGCTCTCATGTAGTGACAATGCGATAAAAGCTTATAGCTGTTGCGGCTCTTTGCGAATGCCTCTAATAACTCGCCAGATTTTGCTGAGCGGTTTTCGTATACCCAGCATTCCGCAGAAATCCTTCCACCTTTTTCGGTTCAGTTTGGTTAGGTAACGCCGTATGTGTCTTTGTGCCCGTCGGCAAGCTCTGAGGTCTTCAATATTTTTGGTTCGTAGAGCCTTCCTTTCAGCACGCCTTCTAATGGCACAATCTTTCGAATTCTTCGTCGTTAGCTGGTACATTACAACGTTTAACGACGGAGCGGGTGCTTTGTTGGAGGCAATGAGCTATTGTCGGTATTAATTCTGCATTCGTAGTCGAGGCTGTAATCCCTCTGTCTACCACTGCTGAGTAAGCTTCCCAGTCTACCGTCTGCAGTGTGACTTTCTTGGCCGACGTCCGAAGATGACGGGCAGAGGTGAGGATCGGGTAGTGATCGCTGCCTCGAGTCTCGAAGTCTGTACACCTGCCAAACATCGCGGCTTCTTGACTTGGTACGAATATGACATCAATACAGCTGACAGTCTTCGGATTTTTCAGGGTAAGTTATGCTGTCATCATTTAAGGGCTCTATATTGTATCTTGCCAGAAGTTTCGCCAGCTTAGCACCACGAGCACATGTATATGAAGTGCCCCAGATCTCATTATGTGCGTTAAAATCACCACAAATAATATGTGGAGGCTGAGTGCTTGTCAACAAGTTTTCGAGTCTTGATGCGTCAAACGGTGAGCCTGGTTCCAAGTAGACGCCGATCAGGGTAAACACTTTAGATGCAATAACTGTGGTTGCGCAAACGTATTCATTCTTGTCATGTGGTCCTACGTCAATCACCGATGCATGTACGTCGTTTCTAAATCCAACGAGGAGTCGGCTAATTCCGATTTCTAGCCTGGAATGATGAAAATAATACCCTTTTAACCTAAACTGCTCGTCAACTCGAGACTCGGAAATAACCATAAAAGGGAAATGGTACACTCGCGCAAGATACTTTAAGTCTGGTAACTTTGATCGCAAACCGCGCGCATTCCACTGGAAAATAGTACATGTACGGAAGTGCTTGTTGATGGACACTGCCGGTGAGCCCATTGGTAGCGAAGCCATGGTTGTTACTTAGAAGAATAACGGCGTTGCGCCGTGAAAGAAGTCGTCACTAGTGGTTCAAAAGCCAGGACTGCCTGTACCTCTGGGAAGCTTTTCATCGATGGGTTGGCACGGAGGAGAGCCTTGATTGCCGCGAACATCATGGGAATTAGCATACTTGACACGTCGTCGACGGTGTTACCATCCAACATCTTTTCTTGACTTTTCCTGTTGTGCAGCGACCTCGGGGACATTCGTTCTTGACTTGCGTCTAGTTCTTTTGAGGGCGTTTCTTGGCTCTTTGCAGATGATGGCCTCTTCTGCTTCCCTTTCACGACTGATGCAAAGGACTTTTTCGAAGACGTGTCACTGCGCTGTACTGCGTCTTGTTGCTTTTGATTTGTAGTTGTGAAAAATTGAAGGACACTTTGTACATTCCAAAGTGTGTTCGGCGAAAGACGGACGGACATCCATCCGGACGGACGGACGGACGGATATCCGGACGGACGGACAGACGGACATCCGGACGGACGGACATCCGGATGGACGGACAGACGGACATCCGGACGGACGGACGGACGGACAGACGGACATCCGGACAGACGGACAGACGGACATCCGGACGGACGGGCGGACGGACATCCGGACGGATGGACATCCGGACGGACGGACATCCGGATGGACGGACAGACGGACATCCGGACGGACGGACGGACGGACATCCGGACGGACGGACGGACAGACGGACGGACAGACGGACGGACGGACGGACAGACGGACATCCGGACGGACAGACGGACATCCGGACGGACGGACGGACAGACGGACGGACGGACGGACAGACGGACATCCGGACGGATGGACATCCGGACGGACGGACATCCGGACGGACGGACGGACAGACGGACATCCGGACGGACAGACGGACGGACGGACGGACGGACGGACAGATGGACATCCGGACGGACGCCGGACGGACGGACGGACGGACACCGGACGCCGGACGACACCGGACGGACGTGAGCATGAGACATTAAAGGCTTTCGCCTTAATATCACATCCGGATTCGGTGGTGGTTGTCGTCGCTTTCGCGTGTTTCCCTGGAATTGCTCCATTGTCCGTGCTAGAGTAGCTGCTTTCTTTTTTGGGGCACCCGCCATATGATGCAGCGTGCTCAGCCCCACAGTTTGCACAACGAGGCTGAGAACGGGACGTGCACTCCTTGTGCGTATGTGCACCAGCGCATATCTTGCAGCGGATGGGGCCTTGATAATATTTCGCTATATGTCCATGTCTCTGACATGTGAAGCACTGAGTAGCGGATCCAATATACTCCGTTACAGGACAACTGCAGAATCCAAACGACACTCGGTTTGGCAAAGGGGCGTCTTTAGAGAATTCGAGAATGACCGAGCGCCTTCGGGTCTCCGTCACTACGCCATCTTCGTTTGGGATGTATGCAACTTGCCTTTTTGCAGATAGGACTCCTTGTTCACTCAAGTACTCCTTGGGGTCGTCATCCGAGTATTCAACAGGAACGTCCTGTGTCCTCCCGTACGTAGCCGAGTAGGAGTATGGAACACGTGCTTCTACAGCAACACCGGCGAGTTCTGTCACCGCGAGGAGGCGATTAGCTGCAGCAACTGAGGACATTGTCACCATGAGGCTTGCGTCCTTGTTGAGGCGATAACTCAGTACCTTTTCTTGGGCTGTTGTCACGACTGCAGAAGCCAGGTGATTTGGGTTGACTTTCCAGAAGCTTCTTTCAGGTTGGGTTGGCTTGAATATGACAGGAACACCTGCGGCTCTTTTATTTTAATATGAGGCAACAGTAAAGGCTGACTGGTCCATATCTTCGTTGTCTTCTGTAGATGCCCTTGACTCGGCATCATCTTCACGCAGTCTTTTCCTTGCTTGTCCATCTTCTCTATGGTCTACAGACTGAGCATGCTGACCTGACGTTGACTGACCTGATGTTGACTGTTGATGATGGCTATTTGCGGTGGATGCCATCAGAGCATCTTGAAGGGCGGTCGATAACGGAAGGCCGCCGCGCTGCTCCTTCTGCTCGACACGTTTCGGGAGTCGATCGCTGTGCTTGTTTCGCAGGACGGTGACCCTCAGACCGTCGTTCGTTGAGGTCGAGTCACAAAAATTAAAAGATTAACTCCACTTTGCTACACCATCTCCCGCTAAAGGGAACCATGTGTAGATGTGAAGCAGCGGGCGCTAACGCTTACACTGGCGGCGGCGTTGACGCTGGCGCTCATCGCAGCGTTGCGCAGGAGAGAAAACTGGGGAGGCGCAAAGCACGCAGTGATGGAGAGGTGTTTCCTACTGTAACATGCCAATAGCTGCTAATGGGCACTGAGAGACAGAAGACTCCGACTGGACACAGAGACCCGCAGTCCGCTTTTAGTTAAAGCGCACGCTGCGAATTTTTATTGTTCAACAACGCACACGAGAAATCTCCGACCGGCACCACCTTGCAGGTCAAAATCCAGTGCCATATATACGGGGTGGCCAGTGAACGGTTGTGCAGCGCGAGCAGTCGGTTTTTTCAACCAAGAAACTCGCTAGCAGACGCTGCCTGCGTCGGCAGTGGGAGTGTGGACGCCGCGGGCGGGGATGCCGAGAGGGCGGAGCGTAGGAGAGGAGAGAGGGGGACGCGCATGCGCAGTGGGAGTGTGGACGCCGCGGGCAGGGATGCCTAGAGGAGAGAGGGGGGGGAGCGTAGGAGGGGAGAGAGAAGGGAGGCGCATGCGCAGTGAGGGTGTGGTTGCCGCGGGGAGGGATGCCCAGAGGAGAGAGGGGAGAGAGGAGGTTTTTTATTTTAATTTTTTTAAAAGGGTTTGCGCATGCGCAGTAAGGGTGGTCACGCGGCACACCACCACCACCACCACCGGATTAAGCTTCGCCATAAGATGATTCACATCTAAAAGACTGAAAATTTCAGACGGGCGTTGGGAGGCCAGCCTATCATGCGTCGTCTTCTAGAGTAATGGAAGACTTTGCTGTGGGCGATCATGGCTGTTACAACTGTAATTTTAGGTCTCTAAAACCTATTGCTGACTAAATGCCTAAACTACACTTGTCCTTGTAGGTCTTCTATAGGGCGTTGTGCGGGCAAATTCTTTGACTTAACTTTCTCTTTAGAACGCTAAGTTTGCGAATAAAAGAGTCGTCGCTGTCACAAGTCCTTGTGTGCTTCGCCTGGGACGCAGAAGGCCTTACAAGTCCTAAGAAAGTCAACATCGAGAGCTGTGGTTACTTCATCTCAAACTGTAAACTCTG